>WBNH01005506.1:0-34286 GCA_013401255.1 Urocolius indicus
AAAAGAAAAGAAAAGAAAAGGTATAGGCTAAATTTTTGAAAGTAAAGACTGCTGAAAAAGGTAACTGACCTTGAGTAGACAAACCTTCCTTGCTGTCTAGTAATCCTTCATTAGTATGTTCAATCTTGCTTGCATGAATCTTGTGGACTGACACAGTTTCTATGCTGTAGCTACACAAGGGCCCAACCCATAGCTGTACAACACTTGGACAGCACAGGCTACCCCTCTGACACAGCTTGCTTCAGAGAGCCTGAACAAGGATGTAAACAAGACATTCACTTATATTCTCAACACTAAATAACCTCCAAAAAAACCTTTCAATTTTTGTTATGATTTTATGAAGTCTACCCATGACAGATAAAAACTGTGACACAGTTGAGATGGCAATTGTTGAATCAGCAGCATGATTCTTATTTTTTTCAATTTAACACTTAGTGTTCTTGTCTGCAACATTTATCTGAGTAAAACAAAATGAAAGCTATCAAATGTGGCAGAACCCTGTCAGGATGGCACTGGAGGCGTCTGACACTTATTTTGCAAATGATGTTTTGCAACATTGCTTGTGTGTTTGCAGCTAGACCGGAAACTGCCTGAGAAACTGAAACTGGCGCTTGCGGCTGTTCCCTTTCATCCCATGAAGAAGTGCTGGAGTGGAGGCAACGGTGATGGTATCCTTCTGAAAAACAGTCCAGCAGACGAGTGCACCTCAAGGTTGGAGAAGACATTGAATGTGTCCTACAATCCTTAGCTGAGAGCTAGTGATTAAAAGGGAAGGGATGGGGGATTTTCCCAAAAGGAAAATCTTAAAAAAATCTTTAAAAAATCTTAAAAAATAGGATGGGAAGAAAAAGTACAAACTGAGAGAAATACAACCACCACAACTTACTACAAATAAAGCATTCTACTATCTCACGTAGCTCTTTAATTTCTTGTGTATTTGTGTTTTACTCCTCGTGTGCCTCATTATTTTGTAAATAAAAACTTTGTTAGTGTCAATTATAGGGATCAAAAAAGAAAAAAAAAGATGGAATTAAAAGTTCTCATAGAAGGTTTTCATGCTCCCTAGAAGTGCCTTTTAAAAGTAAAACCAATAAAAAAACACATTCCTTCTGATTCTTTATTTCAAATGATAGTCACATTCTCTAGGACAGTAGGGGTGGGGTGACAGATTGCAAGTGTCCTCTAATTTGTAGTAGCCTACTTAAACAAGTTAATTCCTTGTTCATTATTGTTTTTCAGATAACAATGAATTTTGCAGCATTTTCTCCATTCAAAGCAGAATGTCCATAATATTCAGCAAAAACTGTGAATGTCCTGCACTTTTATCAGAATAAGTCCTGGTTTTCAACTCAAGACTACACAAAATGCAGAGCACATCCTTCTTAGAAATTATTTTGTAAGGCTTACCGCATAGAAGAACTTGAGTGCAGGCAGGGACAGAGTTGAGTCCTCTGATCATCATTCTGCAGGCTGAGGGAAATCTTTACTTGATCTTCACACCACCTTTATTTCGCACTGTGTAGAGCACAGATGATGTTGCAAAAGAAGGAAGGATTATATGAATACCTTTCCTGAAAGACTTTAGTTGACTGGAAGATTGTGGTACGTCCTGTGCACTGAATCAGGCAGAGAAATGGTGGACGTCATGTCACTGCATATCACGATGCACCTTAATGTACTAGTTATGTAGGGAACTTTAATTCTGAAATTTCCTCAGTCTTTTTTAAACTAAATAATCAATCTTAGCATTCTTTAATGTAGTTTGTTGTTGTTGTGTGCAACTTCTTAAGCTGATTCACTCTTCCACACTCAAGAAAAAAATAGGTACTAGAACATACAGGCCCCTACCAACACCCACAGTGCCACCTGACAGAGCCTGCATTACAGCATCTCCTTCAGCTCCAAAATAATACAGTTCACCAACAGAGCTAAAACCTTTCAACTGCTGTGTCAGATCTTTGACCATTGAGCAAAGAAAGTAATTTTTAATGAAAGAAAGAAAATGTTGTTGACCTCACCACCAGAACTTGTTACCCATTTTGTCCCTGCTTGTTATAGCTATTTAGCAACAGCAAAAGGACACAGATACTTTCGAAGCTTAAAGTATAATCAGGGACTGAAGGTACAGATTTTTGTAGTCAAAGGGCTTTCTGTACTCACTTTTCTCATCTTTGTCCCCACATGTACCTCCCCAACCACTTCCGACCTCAGTCTTGCTCCCAGGACCAACTTCACACTTGCAAGCTGTTGTTTCTCTCCTCCTATGGACAGGCTAAATGAGCAGATAAGTCAGGAACTATCGGTGGGCACTTTGCACAGCTTCTGATCTCAGATCTTCAGTCCTTTCCAGATGAAGGGAAAACCAGTTACACAGAAAGTCTCATTTAGCTACTGTTGACTGAGGTTAGAACCAAGACTGCTCAGAACAAAGAAGAGATAGAACATGTATCTGTCAAATCTGAGCACACTAAGGCCTAGAGAAACCTTAGTTTACCTTGGAAATATTTGCACAAATTTTCATAGGCAGTGCAGCAGACATATCCAAGGATGCAAAAGGTAATGGGGCTGCCAAGCTTCAGGTCTCCATTCCAAAGTATGAAAGAACTAAAGCTTTCCAGCCACGCTATTTAGAGAATTTAAGACAAAAAAAAAAAAACCAAAAAAAAAACCACCCCACTTTCTTTATTTATGATCTCTTTCTGAGAAATTGCTGAACAACTTTTCACTGAAGTTTCCCAGAAGGATTCAGACTGGAGCTGAGAATCAGCACGGAAGTTGTCAGCTGGAATACTGAAGGTCTGGCAAAGTAATACAGTACTGCAAAGGGAGTTTTGAAAGTCATGAAAAAGTTACCTGAGCCTTATAGGCAACAAAAGGGCTAGGAAACGAAATAACTAGTAATTTTAGCAAGTTGATCATTTCTGAACATTAATCCTACAATTTGATTAGAAGCATCATTCATACTCCACTTGCTGGTGATTTTAAGTAGACACATTCCCCTGATGGGTTCATTCCACGGTTTTGATGTGATTCGGCACTTTTAATAAAAAACCATTACCTTAGCGAATCTTCCTGCAGCTTTCAGTTCAACCTGCCTAACCCCCAGCAAGTACACCTGATACTTACTATTTGTCTACGGAAAAACTGTGGTGCATCAAAAACAAATTACAGGAATGAAAAAAGACAAAGGCATTAAAGACTATGGTATAGAGCTAATTTGTTTTCCTCCACATTTATTTATTTAAAAGGATTTTTTCAGAATTCCTTTGATGCTTCCAAACTCCCACACAATATACATCCACTTTACTGTAGAGTACATTTGGATTTGAGACCATACCATCCAGTCGTTTATCAGTCATGAGTGGTCCATGTCACACATACTCCCAAACAAAATTAGAACTGCAGGTCTTATATAGTGCAGTAAGCATTAATGGAGTTCAGTCTCTCTAAATCAGTTTATGAGTGAGGAAAGAAGGAAGATGCTAATATGGATGCTGATCTGAACCTTTCTGAACCCCGCATCAATTCAGATCCGGGATTCCAGTCAAGTTTTTTTGGTACATCAAGTTTAAGCAATTAACATTCCCACTTCCCCCTTGTTCCAAAAATTCACAAACGAGAAAGCAATGTGAAGGCCATGACAGTTTATTTGGGAAAACTGTACCTGTCTGATAACATTGTCTGTATACATATCACAGCTTAATTTCCTCCTGGACATGTACATGTCATTAATACTAATCTCCTAGAATACTTCAACTGGACTAAGATTGACTTCTGAACAGGTCTTAATATGTCCACAAACAATTAATTTCATTGTAGCCTGATCCAATTACTGCAAAGGCATTTAGTAAAACAGTATCTGGCTTAAGCAAACCTCAGCCATGGAACTCAGCTCAAACCTAGCTCATCACTACCTCACATAATTAAATGACATATGGGAAGCTGAAGAAGCTGAAGTACTGCAGGGAAGAGGTGGCTAAGTTTTGAATGTGGAACAAGACAATGTGAGGAAGATATAGAACAAGTCAGTCCTATGACTATGGTCCTCTACTCTATGGTCAACCTTGTTGTTTGCAGCACTCTTTAAACATCCTGGAATGAAGTCTTCCCTCACAGATTGATTGTCCTTTCTTTCCTAAATGCTGTTTTCTTCCCCTTCATTGTTCTGTAATTTACTTCTTTGAGTATGTATTAGAAGCACTGCCAAACAGCACTTGCACAAAATAGCAACCTCCAAGGATTTGGAGATGAATCTTAGGACTTAAACTGAATTCTTGTATTATTTCTCTAAAACAAAGGTATGGAGTTAAGCTACAGAAATGCATATGATCGAGCAAAGGAACTGCACATTTCTGCTGCATAGGCAAGGAATGATTTGTACTTAAATGTCACTGTTGCTTGACTTCCTTTTCCAGGCTTCCATTTGTTTAAGCTACCTTTGATTAATTTAATTAAAAACAAAAAAGTAAACATTTTGCTTCCTCGGAAGGTTTCATTACTTTTGTTTAGGAGAAAAAAAAAGTCAGGATAAAGAAAAGCCGTCTTTCATACTGACCTATAAGAAAGAAACCAACAGGTAAGAAACATAGACTTCAGACTTAATTCAAGGGAAATAAGCCAAAAAACTCTTTAAAAGATAGTGTTTACATATATATAAATGCACCCTGCTTGTCAAAAATATTTATACAAAAAATAAGACAATTGTTAATTCTTGAGTGTTACAAACATAAAAATTCCACCTGTTTTCCAAGTCAGTTCAGCCAAGACTTATTTCAGATCATTTATGTCACTGAACATCCCCAAAAATTTGTAACTTGGTAAACTAATGAATCACAGTGGAGTTTCAATGCAGAAAACTGGCAATGTAGGTGCAAGCCTGAAGTTAAACTGAATGGGCAACTAAACAATGAGCATATTATTTCAAATAACAACAACAACAAAAACAGTGTTGCAGCCATATAGGTTGCAATCATATCCCCTTGATATACATAATTTTTATTAGTCTAGCTCTTCAAATTTCCACTCACAGTAATGCTGTATACTAAAAAAAAAACCCCAAACAATCCCTCACTGTATTATTCATTTCAGAAAGGGAATTAAGTGGTGTATTTTTGTATATGTGCTTAACACCTTAGTACATGTAACAAGTAGTCTCCATTTTCAGGGAAAGTGTGAAGAGATTCACACACTCCTTTTTCAGCTAACATTTGTCGTAAGACAGTACTTGCTGTGCAAACTGGATGGCAGCTGAATTTTTTTCCAGTCAATGTGAGGTTTCATAATCAATTCCTGTCATAGGTATCAACCCTTCATTCATTCAATCATAAAAATGCGACTTACTAGAAAAGGAAAAATAGATTCTAAAGGCACAGAATCACATAGCTGCTCTAGTAGGAGTCTGTAAACAGAGAATTGTTTGAATTTAGGAAATCCAAATCTAGGAAAGTAAAAAGGCATCTGAAGCAGGCTTTTATCTAGCCAGCTTCCTTAAAGACCCAAAGGGTTTTGAGGTCTATGAAGAATGCACTAAAATACCGTTTTTCAAAAAGCAATAAGGCAAATAGTATACTCATTATTTCAAAAAAGTTACAATGGTAGTGGTAGGCATACACAGTATAACTTAGTCACAACGTGTGGTACTGTTTCTACTACATAGCCCTATAACTGTTTCCTTTCTACATAATCGGAGATTACACCAAGGTTCCAGGTGAACACAAAATCCTCCTTGTACCACCCTTCTACCACTGGCAACAATTCTTCAGCAGCAGCAGCATTTGCTCTGCCCTCTGGGTCATGTTCATGCTGAGGGAAGTCCCCAAATCAAAGCGGAGAGATTAAACACTGTCATACTTGTGAAGAGCTTCTTCTAGCTTTTGCGTCACTTTTTGAAAAAAGAGTATTTGCTGTTGCAAGAAATGCTGCATCTGTGATTTAAAGTCCCTCACACGGATTTTGTGGAAATGATTAATTTCTGCTAGGGTCGCAAAAGAAATAATGTTACAGCGTTCTTGAATGCCTTCAGCTTTTTGGAGCTCCATCTTCCCCTCTTCCACGTGTCGCTTACTCTCCTTTACTTTGGTAAGGGCTCCTGTGCAAAGAACAAAACAAAACAGTCGAATCATGAGGACAACATAGACTTTAACAAGTGATTTAATAAGAACAAGGATTTGTATAAGGCTCATTCTAAATGTATTTATGTGTTATTTACTTATATGTTCCGGTAAATATATGAATGGAAAAAGAAGCTTTTCCATTTTTAAGAAAATCTCACAGAACACTGAATCTTGTTAAAAAAATTCAATACTTTTTTAAGGCTCTAGCTTGCAAAAGTTAGTAGAGCATGATTGCTTCTTGAAAATCAGATGGTGTCCTTCAGAAAATAACTGATAAACACAACAGTAGTGAAAGAGCTAAAAATCTAGTCAGATCAATTTAAGCATACACAAACACCAGAAAAAGAACCTCATTAAGAAACTGGACTTTGCGAAACATCGTTTCTCCCAATCCTTGTCAAATGTCAAAAGGAGATCTGAGTACATCAAATCTTGCCAATATACTATTCTGCTTTTACACTAGATACCTTAAAACTGAGTACTAGAGAACCTAGAAGTTTATTTCAGAGTTGTAGATAACCATCTAGATCTATCACAGTTTGTAAGAGCTAAAGAAAAAATAAAAGCACAAAGGAGTTGGCAGTCCTCCAAAAAGCTAATTAAGTACACAGTTCCTACAAAAATGAAATATCATCCAAACCACACCTACCCAAGCCAGACTCATATAAAGTCAGAGTACACAAATATGTCTTAAGATACTCATTTCCTTGGAGTCAATTTCTGATAAAGCTACTTGTTTGCCTTCAATATTATGCACATACTTTATTCATATAACTAAAACAAATCACAGCAATACAATTTTTATCTTCTCAAAAGACGTAAGTGGTAGGATACTTTCCACATCCTTTATGATCATGCTTAAGTTCCTTGTTCTTTCAACTATCCTAAACATCTTAATGCTCTTTCCTTTCAGATTACGCTTCTTATCACACACATGACTACAGCTCACCGACAGGACCCCTTCACAATGCTTTTCTGTTCTCTCTAAAGTGACACTAGCCAAGAAGCTAACAGAGAAACCTCTCTGCCTATACATTCCAGAAGGACAACCTTCACTTTTATCTGCTGGAAGAGAGGGTTTGTCTTCTTGTCAGCCTGACTACCCATATGTAGTAAACACCATTAAACAGTAAAAGCGCACTCCATCAGCAGTAATACTATCTTCCCTTCTTTCCTTCCTGCGCCTGTTTAACAAGGCATTTCGAATCTGCCTCCCCACACCCTCCTGGCACAGGTCTGCATCTCAGATCTAGAGCATGACCTTGCACAAGGATGCATCTGGGTTTGATGTGCACAGTCACTGCTCACTGCACTTTGTTCAGGTTCGCCCTCCTGTGTGACTCATCCCCTCGTCCATCTCTGACACCTCACTAGGCAGTCAGGTAAATGAAGGGTCAAAGTATGCTCTTACTAGAAGCAAGACAAAATACGAGATGATTTGGCAGACTCAGGGGAAAAGGATTGGTTACGTTTTTGAAATGAAGTTGGGTTGTGTCTTGCATTATAAATACAATCTGCAATTCCTAAAATCAGAGAAGCACACTTTTCTTTGTTCTACCTCTAACAACTTGTTAACCGTTGCAGGGAATGCTTTTAATTGCAAACACTCAGACAATACCTCATCTTTGATCAGTACTTCTCTACTCGTAAAAATATATTTTTCTGCTTTATTTGATTTTAGGCTGTGCTGTATGTGGCATCTCCTCTCTATGGCCCTGGTATGAGCTCTCAGTCACAAGCACAAGAAACACCCTCCAGTGTGATGTACTTGTGAAATACCAAAGGAAATATTTTCCTTTTCTTTTTCAGAACCACAACAAAGAGGTTATTAACATGGTGAGCACAGACTGTGGGCTGCACAGCTGAGGACATTGGTATTTGAGGGGCAGAGGCCAGGCTCTGAACCTAATGTGCCAAAATGCTGTCCAAAGGTGAAGGGCAGCAGTGCTCCCCAGGCGCTGTGAGGTACTGGCAGGGCTCCACACCTTCCTCTCCCCCACAGCATGCTGGCATGGTGGCTAAAAGCTTGGCATTGGCTGCTTCAGATTGACCTCATCATCTCCAGCCTGGCCCAAAAAAACACCACCAAAAAACCTTTTCCACATGCAGTGGTGCCAGCAGTAGGACCATGCCAGAAGATCTGTATTTTTTTCTCTAAGAACTGAGGAATCTATGAGGTAGAGCAAGATCTGGTAAATATTTCATCCAGTCTTCTGCCAGAAGGATGCTTCTTTCAACAAACAAAACCAGGCTTAGCAAAAATTTTCTCTACACTTAGTGGGCATGACAGGAATCCATGCATAGCTGTGAAAAATTGAAATTTGGGACTTACTGGAAGCCAGATGGATCTGGTTAAATAAATATGACAACTCCTCAGTCGTGATGTGGGAAACAGCTTTAATGTTATTTCTAGATGGATCAAACTGGAAGAAAAATACTGAAATTCACAACATCAGCTGCTGAAAACATCACTGAGTTCTGGTGCCTGTATGACTTTCAAATGATTTTACCTAAATAAAGCTCATACACTACCAAACACTAAAGCCCTCCAGACTAGACATATTACGCATTATGCATTTTTTGACACGAAAAAAAAAATAAAGGTTTCTAGTTCGGGAAAGGAATCCCAAGTGAAAACTTGGGAACCATCAACACTGCTCTCTTAATGCATATGGATTCATATGGGTCTTATAGTGGAATTTACATTAAAACCTTGACAGACTACAACCAGACATAGGCCATGTATGACAAAAGCCCGTAAATATGCTTCAGTACAAACTTGCTTAGTTTCTTTCTGTGCCTTTAAATGAGGTGTTGAAGTATTAGTAAGTAAAATTACTCTTAAAATAACTTAATAGAAAATTTTAGCTTATTTTAGGGCAGTCAAAGAACCTTCCCCAACCACATAGAAGAAAAACCCACATGCTTTATTTTAAGAAGCAAATGGTAATTTGTTCTAAAATGTCATTTTAAATTTTTTCAACATCTGCTGAAGTTTGCAAGAAGGAGCTTAATAAATCTCAGAAAAAGGTGTTGTTATTTTGCTTGGCTTTGCAAGTAGCTTTACTAACAGTAACAGAACACATCTCATCCCAAATTTTCTCCAAATGCTTCTCCATACCCTACAGCCCTTTTATTTTAACCCATGTGAGCAAATGTTTGACCCACAGCAAAGATTCATGGACGTTGAGGGCTCAGTGATCCATGCAGGCTTCTAACAGTGAAAGGAGAGGGAGGAGGACAGGGTGAGGGAACTGGAGTGCAGAGAGCAGCCCCTTGCATGCATCCCTGCCTGAAAGCAAGAGTTTTGCTCAGAGATGCCCAAGCAGGGGATAGGTCCTGTTGTAATGTGTAATACCTCCTGGCCCAAAAGTCCTAACCCATCTCACCTCAGGCTGTGGTCTATGAACTCATTTACCTCCATCTTCCCTAATCTATCATTCGGCACCTCATCCAGCACCTCCTAGGTGCCCTCATGGGCTGTTGAGCTAAGCAAGCCCCCTCTAGTCTAAGTATGTCTGCAGAAATATTTCCTGGTTTCTGAATGCAAGGACATGAACCAAGATGCATCAAAAAAAAAAAAAAAAAAAAGCAGAATTCTGGCAGCCCTAGAAAAGGGTAACACAGATTTTATGGAAAATAAACAGGAGCCAACTCCTAATGCATACTATCTCAAGGAAATGTTCTTGCTGAATACATGTCTGGGATAAATATTTGCCAATGCACTGTTCCCAGAGGGATGCAATACACAAAAATAAATTCTTGGGGTTTTATTTGCTCCAGCTCTACAGATTCTGTAAAGTCTTACACACGCATTTAAAGCCCCTGGTCTGATTAAAAGACCTTGTGTCATGAGATCGTGTTTCAACGATCAGGACAGGTTCTTCTCCATCTCTCCTCTGCCCTGGTGAGGTCTCATCTGGAGTCCTGTATCTAGTTCTGGGCTCCTCAGCTCAAGAGGGATAGAGAACTTCTGAAGAGAGTCCAGTGCAGGGCCACCAAGATGATCACGGGACTGGAACATCTTTCATATGAGGAAAGGCTGCGTGAATTGTGGCTGTTTAGTCTAGAGAAGAGGAGACTGAGGGGGGATCTTATTAACATTTACAAATATCTAAACGGTGGGTGTCAGGAGATTGGAACATCCCTTTTTTCTACAGTAGCTAGCAACAGGACAAGGGGTAATGGGATGAAGCTGGAACACAAAAAGTTCCATATAAATATAAGGAAAAACTCTTTCACTGTGAGCATGATGGAGCCCTGGCACAGGCTGCCCAGAGGGGATGTGGAGTCTCCTTCAAGATCTGCCTGGACACGTTCCTATGTGACCTGATCTAGGTGAACTTGCTTCTGCAGATGGGTTGTACTAGATCTCTAAAGGTCCCTTCCAACCCCTACCATTCTATGGTTCTATGAAAGAGGGCCTGGATCAAAGACATTGCAAAAAAATGCTGTGCTACATCTATTTCTGTTCTAAAGGTGGAGAAAAGTAGATGTGAATATTGCTTTTCACTGCCCAAAGTCTGGCGTTAAACAGACAGCAGTGCTAACTGAATGCTGCTAAAGGCCTGAGAGAAACTTGCAGGTTTCTCTTACAAAGCAGGACACTAAGCAGGATTGTGACCCTGGATTTCAGGCAAGCTGACTTTAGTCTTTTCAAAGACTTGCTTGGAGGGATCTCATGGAATAGGATTCAAGATGGTAGAAGTGCCCAAGAGAGCTGGTTATCTTCAAACGCCTCTTCCTCCAAGTATGTACCCACAATTAGAAAAATCAAGAAAAGGGGACAAAAGGCTTGCATGGATGAACAGAGCTGCTAGGACAATTCTGGGAGAAAGCAGAAATCTATGAGAGGTGGAAAAAGGGACTGGGTGCTTGGGAACAGTTTAGGAGCATTGTCAGAGCATGCAGGGGTGCAACCAGGAAGGCTGAAGCCCACCTAGAGTTAAACCTAGCGAGGAGAGGAGAGGGAAAGGGAATCAAGAAGAGGTTTTTCAGGTACGTCAGCAGCAAAAGGAAAATGAGGAGGAATGTGGGCCCACTGCTGAACACAGAGGGTGCCCTGGTGACTGAGGATGCAGAGAATGCTGAACTACTGAATGCCTTCATTGCTTCAGTCTTTACAGCCAAGGCCAGCCCCTGGGAAGCCCAGTCCAGCAGGGATAGTAGGATGGCCTGGACAGCAGAGGACTTGTCCTGGCTGGATGAGGATGAAGGTAAAGACTTGTTGGGTCAAGCTTAACACTTGTAAGTCAACAGGTCCTGATGGAATGCATCCAAGAGTGCCGAGGGAGATGACTGACATGGTTGCTAAGCCACTCTCCATGATTTTTGAACAATAATGGAGGACAAGTGAGGTGCCTGAGGAATGGAGAAGGGCCAGTGTCACTCCAGTCTTCAAAAAGGGCAAGAAGGATGACCCAGGAAACTACAGGCCGGTCAGCCTCACCTCCATCCCTGGAAAGGTGATGGAACAGCTCATCCTGAATGTTGTTAATAAACATATGAAGGAAAAGATGGTTATCAGATGGAGTCAACATGGATTCACCAAAAGGAAATCCTGCTTGATCAGCCTGACAGCCTTCTGTGAGTGCATAACTGGCTGGCTAGATGAGGGTAGAGCAACAGATGGCATCGACCTTGACTTCAGCAAGGCTTTTGACAGTCTCCCACAACATCCTCAGCAGAAAGCTCAGACAGTGAGGATTGGATGAGTGGACAGTGAGGTGGATCGAGATCTGGCTGAATGACAGAGCCCAGAGAGTGGTGGTCAACGGCACAGAATTGAGTTGGAAGGCTGTGGCCAGCAGGTTGAGAGAGGTTCTTCTCCATCTCTACTCTGCCCTGGTGAGGCCTCATCTGGAGTCCTATGTCCAGTTCTGGGCTCCCCAGCTCAAGAGGGACAGGGAAGTTCTGTAGAGAGTCCAGCACAGGGCCACCAAGATGATCAGGGGACTGGAACATCTTTCATACAAGGAAAGGCTGCAGGAACTGGGGCTGTTTAGTCTGTATGAGAGGAGACTGTGATGGAGGAAGGATCTCACATATATACAAACACCTAAATAGTGAACGTCGGGAAGCTGGGGCATCATGTTTTTTTTCTGTTATATACAGTGACATGACAAAGGGTAATGGAAAAAAGTTGGAACACAAGAAGTTCCATTTAAATATAAGAAAAAACTATTTCACTGTGAGGGTGACGGCACATTCAAACAGGCTGCCCAGGGAGGCTGTGGAGTGCCCTTCTCAGGAGGAGATAGTCATATTCCAGTGTGACCTTTTCTAGTGGAACCCACTTTAGCAGGAGGTTTGGACTAGATGATCTCTAAAGGCCTCTTCCAACCCCTACCATTTTGTTTCAGTACTGTTTCACTACTAATTTTTGAAGTATGAGATTAAGACAACACAAGGTGTTATAAACATACTTAAATGCAAAATTCCTGCTAGAAATAAATACTTTCAAGTTGTAAAACACTCAATACAAACAGCAACTTCAATGAATGCTAATGAGTTATCAGAAAAAAAAAGGGAAAAAAAAATAAAAGAAGGGCATTGAGTCAGTAAGCTTCCTATGAAACCATGAGGTTTCAATGAGGCAGGAAGAGTTAATATACATTCAGAAAAATTAAATAAATACGAAAGAACCTGAAGCAGCTTTGTGTCAAACAATATATTTTCACATCACCTGCAGTTTTACTACACTAATAAATGCTTTGAGACTGTGTTATTTGGTTTGAATTGGTATTTGAAATGATACTTGCTCTCCCTCCCTCCACACTGTAAGAATACATATATATATAGGCAACCCTATTATAATGCATGTGTCTCCATACTCTGCAGTTTACAGTATAATCAGTTGATCAGTAGCCAGCCTTACACTGGTTTTCCACACTCAGCATATATGACAAGTGCAAGTCATCCAAAACCAGAAGGAAAAAGTTTTGTGGTTTGGTTGACGACGACTGAAAATCAAAACTGCTCTTCACCCAACTCCTTTGTCTCACCTGCCTGCCAGCACAGGTGACCAGAAGCCAGAGAAGAGTGGTAACTGCGAAGAGTGTACCCTCTTCCCACTGGTCTATTTCTATCTCTCTCAAAGTACTGAATATCAGCTTTTGAGTGCTGCATACAGGAATCACGAGTAAAATGTCACCTCTATTTGCAGCAACTAATCCATAAAAACAAAAGTCCAGAGAAAAGGAACTATTTGGGGCAGGAGTCCCTTGTGCTCTGTATTTGCACAGTGCTTATCTGGATATCTGCTTCATATTTGGGCTTGCTTTATTCTTAAAAAACACACAAACAGGAATTACTGATATCGTTCATAATGGTATCACTATTCCCAAAAAATGATTGCTGTTTTGGCAATGATTTAACAGCATATAGTAATCCTGCATATGGGAAGAAACAGAAGGATGTGTTGGACCACTACTGCTATAATACAGAATTGATTATCTTTTAAGTCAGGGAGGTCTTCTATTCACAGTCACTATCAGGAACCTGTATCACTCATTCAGACAATAATATATCAATGTTTTCAGTATCTCACTATAAAATACTGAATTTAAAAATGCATCCAGTTTGCAGGGGCCAACAAGTTAATTTTTTTATATTGTATAATTGTAATGTCATTATGTCATGGCTTAGGCTCATCAAGGAACAAAAGACCACAAGCACTAAAAAAGACCTCAAGTACTAAAGACCTGAAAATTGCCAAAGGGCAAATTGCCTCTCCTGTGCATCTGCTCTGTGGCCCGCAGGCTCTCCAGCACAGCCTGTGCCATGGCCGCCTCCTCACACAGTCTCTTGCCTGTCTGGGTGCACTCACCCAGAGCTGCTGGTGGCTCTCAGTCCTGCCATTTGCCCTCCATGGGTTGCAGGGAGGCAGCTGCGTTCTCACCATGGGTTGCAGAGGGGTCTCTGGTCTGTTGCTCCTCCTTCCTTCCTCCTTCTCTGACTGTGGGGTCCACATGGTTGCCTCCATCTTGTACCACCCTTACACCTCCTGCCAAGCACTTCAAATTCCACCCTTAAACAGTGATGGCAGAGGCACCAGATTGGTCCAGCCGAGCCGGAGGTGAGTCTGAACCCAAGAGCCAGGGAAGAGTCCAAAAACTCTTTACCAGGTCTGCACTGCAACCCCCTCTCCCTGTTACCAAGCAAAAGCNCTCTTAGTGAGTATTGTAGGGGAAAGGTACCTGTGGGTCCTGGTGGACAGCAAGATGACCATGATCCAGTAATGTGCCCTCGTGGCCAAGAAGGCCAATGGCATCCTGGGGTGTATTAGAAGGGGTGTGGTTAGTAGGTCGAGAGAGGTTCTCCTCTCCCTCTACTCTGCCCTTGTGAGACCACATCTGGAATACTGTGTCCAGTTCTGGGCCCCTCAGTTCAAGCAGGACAGGGAGCTGCTGGAAAGAGTTCAGTGCAGGGCCACCAAGATGGTGAGCATCTCCCTTCTGATGAAAGGCTGAGGGATCTGGGGCTCTTCACTTGTAGGAGAGGAGACTGAGGGGTGACCTCATTGATGTTTACAAATATATAAAGGACGAGTGTCAGGAGGATGGAACCAAACTCTTTTCAGTGATGTCCAATGATAGGACAAGGAGCAATGGCTACAAGCCAGAACATAAGAGGTTCCAAAGAAATACAGGGAAGAATTTCTTCACTGTGAGCGTGACAAAGCACTGGAACAGGCTGCCCAGATGGGTTGTTGAGTCTCCTTCTCTGGGGACATTCAGAACCCACCTGGATGAGTTCCTGTGTGACCTACCCTAGGTGGTCCTGCTCTGGCAGGGGGGTTGGACTAGATGATCTTTCAAGGTCCCTTCCAACACTTAAGACTCTGTGATTGCAGTGATGAATTATGCTAAAACAGAACAAATAGACTTCTTTCCTCACTACTGAGGGAAACATAACAGTCTACATATATGTCAGTTATGACTACAACACTCTTTCTTTTAGCAAACACCATATTGAGAATTGTTGCAAAACAACCGCAAAGTGAATGAAAGGAACGATGGGCAACAAAGAAGTTAGTCGTGTGGTTCATCTTAATATCTTACAAAGAACATTACTTTCTAAAATATATTTTTAATGGAGCTGGGGGGAGAGAGAGCAAAGCAGTGAGCTGAGTGCCAGCCCAACAGTGTCTCTGGCACTGTCTGAAGGAAGGGGACCATGGGCCAGCACACAGCTGGGGACACTGGTTGCGCTGCAAGTGAGAAGCAGTAAGAGGGACAGAAATAGGCCACCTGGCCACCAACTCCTCCAAACACAAACCTGCACTTATTCTATTTGTAGACTCCATTTGTAAATTATATTGGAAAGGGCAAGAGATGTAGAAATATGCAACAGAAGTCCAAGGAGTGTTGATGATTCTGGTCTTGTCATCAGTATTAACTGTGGCAAAACCAGAATGCCGTATTCTTGACCACCACTTTTGCGAAGTCTCCCAGCCAACAGGCTTCAGTGCAACAGCATAGCATGTTGAAGTCTGAAGGCTTCTCTAAGAGATGTCTTCTTCATGGGCAAGGACAGTTAGGGTCTGAAAACGCTGCCATCTTCAAAGAAATATCCGAGATAACAAAGAAAATCTCTCAGCAGTAGTACCTCAGAAACCTTGTGCAAATAAAACGACCTGTGTAATAAACATCTCACTTCCACCAGATCTAGCAAATACGTTGTTACAGGATGACTCAAATTGCTAACCCAACAAAAAAGCTCCATTTGGCCTGAAAAGGAGTGAGATGGTGGCTTAGTTTTATCAATGGCTTAGTTATGTGATCCAGCTCAGCCCTGGGCTACACATTCATTAGCTTCAACACAAGGGAAATCGCAGAAGCACCACATGAGATTACACACAACTCAAAATCCTACTATGAAAAAAGCCTCCAAACTTCCGTCTCTCCGTTCAAAATGAAATGACAAAATTGTATGTGGTAGAATAGAGATTGACAGATTATTTGCTTAAGAATACTCTGAGCACACAAAAGAAACCTACATTAAGATTCTTCAAATTCTTTACATTTTCTGGCCAAGATTTAAAATGGAAAGCAGTATAATGGAGATTTGCCTGAAATTGAAACCAGATTTCTCCAGTAGAGACTGAGCTATGTAAAAGAAATGTCATAAGGAAAAAGTACCATTACAGTAATAATTGAGTAGGAATGACTTGCTACTTTAAAATCTGGTTTTACAGTTTTAAATTGAAAAAAAAAAAAGGCAAGTGATCTCCAACATCAAAGACAAATTGATGTCACTTGTTCTTTCTGAAGGTGCCAACACAACAATTTCCACAGTCTTTCTAATTCAAAGATAATTTGCACCTCCTGAAGGGTGCAAAATCACTTAACAGTATTAGCTTTTCCATAATGAAAGAAATACAAAAATGAAATGTATCAATTTGCAATTACTTTAGTCTGCATAGATACATGAAAAAGGCTATAAAGCTTTTAGAACCTGCACTGCAACAATAATTTTTAAAAGTGAGGTTTATTTTTTATTATTTTGTTGTCCATTGCTCCATAAAAAGAAAAAATTAATCCTGTCTTATACATCTAGGCTCATAAATTACAGTACTATGCTAACTTCTAGGTTAGCTTGGCTGACTGTAGGATTATTAACATCAGACAGAATTATTTTTCTAGTTACCCTGTTGCAAAGCTCATCAAAAGCTGTCGCCCAGAGACACACTCTTCAGTTCAAAACGAAATCACCTTCTAATCTAGAAAATTCAGAGACAGTGCACAAATAGAATTCTTGCTAGAGATTTTGGAAACTTAACTAAGTTTAACCTGATCTGATGGTTTTAACATATACATTGAGTTAATAAATATATAAACAGTTAACAATGGTGTTAGAATGCAGTGTTAAGTATCACTCCGTTTTAAGGAACTGCCAGGGTTAATGGATACTCTAAATATCTAAGTAATACCTGTTTAATCATAGAATCATAGAATAATAGGGACCTCTATATGAGCCCTATAAGTAATTTTCAACTGGAAGGGACCTCTAGAGATCATCTACTCTAAACCTCTTACTAAAGCTGGATCACGTAGATCAGGTTATGCAGGAACATGTCCAAGTGGCTTTTGAAAAACTCCAGAGAAGCAGATTCCACACCCTCCCTGGGCAGCCTGTGCCAGGGCTCCCTCACCCTCGCAGTGAAATAGTTTTTCCTTATGTTTAAATGGAACTTTTTGTGTTCCAGCTTTTTTCATTACCCCTTGTCCTGTCATCAGATACAATAGAAAAAAAGTGATGCCCCAACCTCCTGATATCCACCATTTATATGTTTGTAAATATTAATGAGATCCCCCCCTGCAGTCTCCTCTTATCTAGACCTGAAATATTTAAGACCTGATTATGCATACATCTGCCAGTTTGTGCACACGCACTTAAAAACAGCGTACATAGCCAATTTATTTATCCAAAACTACAAGGACTGTGATCATACCTGTACAAGTTTAGAAGCTCCAAAGTGCTCACACTACTGAAAAAATATTTAAATCATCACATTGGCAACACGTATTTCTGTTTCAGAGTTCCCCAGAGGAATTTACCAGCTTTGGTGTGCAGCACCTCCATTACAAACATTTTGCTGGGCCATGCTACACTACACTCTTATGTGAGCAAAAAGCCATAGTTTGCCCTTGAAAAAGATGATAAAAGGAGATGGGAGGAAGACAGCAAAATAATTGAAAGAAGCACCTACTGCCTCGCATAAACAAAAAAAGCCCATAGTGCTAGGTAACCACAGGTAAAAACTGCAAAACTGGATGGAAGTTTTCCATTCAAATCCTGAATGCAGTGACTTTAACCTATATTTAGATGTATTGTACACAGTGTTTTAAGCAAACAACCTTATTTCAGCCACTGAAGCATGTTTAAACTGTGTTCATAAGTTGCTCCTACTTTGAAGGTACCTACAGTGACATTTGAAAGGAGGTCTGTCATGAATAATTTCATCTTAAAATTGTGTATAAAGCTGTCCATTGTCACAAATGTAGCATTTGGCACCACAGCCCAAGAGGTAAACGCTAGGTAATGCCAGGTTTGCTCGTTTTTAAGTCAGTCTGTACTTCTCAGAACTCATTAGTACCATTTAAAAAGTTTTTCTCTGGTCTAGCTTCAGCTGACACTGCAGATTTCAGGCACAGAAAGAATTGAATCTTAAACTAGGCTGGCCACTAGAAACACTTGCCAGCCATGTTTTTCAGGGAGGATACAACTTTAAAGTGATCACAATTTGCGGAAGTACCAAGGTTACATCTTTCACTGATTTTAAGTACTTTATCCTAGCTTACATCTAAACAGAACATCAAACAGGCTTTTAAGATAAAGCTGTTTTTCCATAATTTCAGTTGATCTGTTACAGTTTGTTCACTGTAGGTTCTGAACACTAGTTTCTCCCACTTAGGATGTCAAGAACAGGCACTTCTCTGCTACAATTCTACAGATTCTTACAGCTTTTGTAAACTCCCTGTTCATAATGCTGACATAAAGACAACAATCTAAATCCAAAATGATGCTGTGCATGTGTGATATCAATTAATTTTCAGAAAAAAATGCTTAACAGCATATGAGCAGAAACGTCTGTCCCGGATCTTACTGAAGACGAGTCTAAGTCATGGCCATGACTTAGACTCATGTAAGCATCATTATATTAAATGATAGCTTCTTAAACATTTCCTTAAGATTTCTTAAGATGGGGTGTGGGCAGAGAGGAAACAGCTAACAGCGTGTATCAGCATCCATACACCATTATAGAAAGAAGTAAGTATAAATGTAGCTTGCACCAACTCTTACATCCCATCTTTATTGGAGCACTATAAAAGACCTGCTTTTGGATTCTGTTCTCTGTAAAGGTTGAAGGAAAGCAATAAGTGAGCAGGTATGTTTACAAAAGCTGTCAACTTGCCACGTGTACCTACCTGAAAAAAAGTCTGAAACCATCACACTTCCTCCTGCTGTCTGAACTCACTGGTGAGAATTGAACAGATTGTTTAAATGTATTTATTCTGTCAACAACTTCCTGAGATTTAACTCTGAAATTTAAAATACGCTTTTGAGTATGGTTTTCTCAAATTTTATTTAAATTCTCATGGCCCTCATGAAAGATATAATGAAGATTGTGTAGAAAGCACTTGCCGTTTGTTTGCTCTAGTCTGCCGACAAGACTCATATTTTTTAGGGCCAAGACAAATGCAATTTAATTTTTTAATTAGAATTTTCAACTTCTGTGCTATTTGAATCAGGCAATTTAAAATATGCAAGGTACCAGCTGGATGAGTTTATACAGTCTGCACACATTAACTTGACATTTTAACTGTTCAAACAAAGGCTAACAATGAAGTCATGGAAAGATGCCGGAAAGGCTGAAATTTGTCCTTGATTCAAAGGTGACTTGTAAAATAAAAAAAAAAAACTCAACAAACCTGGCCAGTTTGTTTGGCTTTGACATTGTGCTTACGAAGACTAGGAAAAGCTCTGGGAGCTACTTTCCATTTTCAGTCTACTAATTTGTGTCCTGCTTGTTTGGATGGAAGTCCTTTTAGAAAGACCTGGAGCTTGCTCAGCTGCAAGAGAACCATATCCCTACCTAGGTTTTTCACAAGCTTCAAAATGGAAAAGTATTACATAGTCTTTTGAATAAAATTATTTTCTCTTTCTACAGTACAATTTTTAATTTCTCAATCTCTACACTCTCCTGCTACACTCTAGCTGCCCACAAGGTTTTCCCAGCAGACAGGGCCTACTATCTGTGGTGAGCAAGTACCTGTAAGAGCACAAGAGGTGACAATGCTCTGCCTGTGGTCAAATCTAAGTGCAAGCTCTGATGAAAACAGGGTCTCTCCAACCTCTTGTGACCAAGTAGAGTGCCTGAGTAGACTTTCTGGTGTGGAGTAACACATGCAGTGTCTCCTACAGAAGGAGCAATTACACTCATCCTCTGATATTAGCAGTTTTAGAAAAAACTCATCGGAGTTTTGTCTGCTATGAAATAAAATGTCATAAAATGTATATGATGTCTGGCTAGTGGGTTTCAAAAAGTAACTGGAAAGAAAAAGACATCATGACTGCATGAATCTTGCTCCCTTAGAAAGCTAAGGGGTAAGAAGAGATTGCAGAGGGAGTGGAAAAGAAAAAAATAATCATACTTTAAAATGACCCATACAGCTTTAAACAGATTTTTTTTTGTCTTTCTGTTTCGCCTTCTTCAAGCAGGGATATTGCTCAATTTTAGTCTTGTCTATGGTCCTTTGATCTTGGATTCACCGAGGAGGCTGTAATTTTACACAGTTTCTAACTGTGTAAATTATTTCATATTTTAGCCACCTAAAAGTCTCAGTCCTTCAATTTACCTTCAAATACTGGGAGGCATATTAGGTGATGAAGTAGCAAGCAAACAATGCTACAATAACCACTCTTAACAGCAGGCTTACAGGGCAAAAAACATAGGTCATCCTGAAAGCAATTCATCCCTCCTCATTGAAGTAGGTAGTCATCTCTTTTCAGTGTTGTAAGGGTCCTCTGGCTAGGATGACATGCCTTGCTATTAGCCAGTATGTTTTTTTAGCCAGTACTGAGCTGAATGTCTTTCAAATTGTATGTATCTGAGGGACAGAAGGGGAAAAAAAAACGTGGATAAGAAAAATAAGGATGCAAAAAAAAAATATCTGTGCAACAAATTTAAGAGGTTAGAAAGTAAGCAAATGAGAATAGCACTGTTTTCATAACGTGATACAGAATTTCAGGTGTGAATTTTAACCAGTCTGATTTACTCATGAACATAGAAATCTCTCTTTCTATCTGCAAAAATGACTGAAAATGTTACCTAGAATTCAAGCTTTCAATGCTGTCCGAGTTTCTTTGATGCTTGAAATTTTGATGATTTCCCTTTGGAATGGGGTTTTTTTGCCTATAATTTTGTAAGCTGTTCTAAAAACACACCCAGCACATTCTTTAAAGTCAAAGTATAGAACTGTTTGCTTTGGGTAAGTAAAATCATTTGCCTTATTTTACTTTTCACAAACAGCAATCAAGAAGCAAAACCATCCTTTAGATTTTTTTTAAAAAACAATTATCTTAAACCTTGGAGTGTGGAGGAAACAGAATTGCTGCCTATGTCTTCGAGAACACATACGTCACTTTCTCATCTTTTTGCTAAAATCATAACCAAAAGTTTGTTTGGTGTTAACGTCATAATGCTCAGAAAAAGGAGAAATCTGGAAAGCAGAGATGAAACAGCAAGATAGTATTTCTTCCACTTTCAGGAACCATAAGAGGCCAATTATAGTAATTCTTTAAACAAAAGTTGAAACATATTCAAAACCCCAAACTTCTCTGCTCTCACTAAGCAAATATGAGGACGAGATAGCAAGACAAGCATAAGCTAGAGTACTAGCACACACTACCTGAAATTCTCACATGTGCATAAATTTTCTGAATCTCAACTTGCATGGGCCTGCACTAAGCACTTATATTGAAGACTACTGAAGTCAGAAGATCTCGGTTGAGTGAGGCTTTTGCAATTAACATTTAGGAATTATTTTGCCAAGAATGCATAGGGAATTTCCACAAGTAGACCTTAAGAACACAGAAGAGAAGGCATTAACTTGACCAATGAAGTCGAGACTCTGACTTTCTTCTCAAATTAAAGCAACTGCATCTAGTACTTCTTGAAAGAGACACCAATTCTGCAAAGAAAATTGCAAAAGCACAGCTTAGGTTTTGAGCCTACTGAATTTAATATTCCTCTTCTACAAATGCTTTGCCAGAGGCTAAAGAAAATGGAGTACAAGTTTGTCTGCCTAACATACTTGGGTCTTACACTTCAGAAAAAAAACACAGGTATGCACAGGAATACTTTCATGTAAGCACTTACAGAGGCATTTACCTATGAGGGAGCAAAGGCTGGGTTCACACAAGTATTTGGTTGCTTAGAAGCTTGACATCACTGTTCTGCCACCATCTACTCCTACAGCAGCCAGTTTCCCCCTAATCCCTTAGTTTTCCAAACCACACGTATGAAACACGGAGTCATTTGTAAGGGTCAGATGCCTGGGGGCTGACACCCTCCGTGACAGCCTGTGGGACTTTCAAACCAAGCATTTCCAGACAGAAACGTAGGGCTTCCAACTCGGCATGTTCTTCACTGTAGGGCTTAGTCCAATGAATCTACAGACCTTGTCTGGAATGCACACAAAACCAGCTAAAGTCTCCCACAAGGCACTGACAAGTTGATACTCAACTGGCATGTGATATAGAAAATTTCAAACCCTTCTCTCTCTCTTTTGAAACAAGAACTATAACCCTTCCCTCACAGAAAATTCCTTCAACACTGGGTGCTGAAAATGATGGAGATACAAGAAAAGGAATGTTTTAAAATCTCCTGTTGAAATTATTGCAATTTCATAAAATATTTATAATATTGAAAAGATAATAAACAGTTTGAATTTATTCCTACAGTGCATTGGTTCATCTGTTTTACACAAGTGACAAAAACAACAATCCCTTTCTGCACACAACAGCTCACAAATGATGTCCTCAGCACTGAAAGCAGAAAGAACTAGACCCCAGAGCAATTAAAAGCACAACAGTTAACATATTTTCCTGCTGACTTGCAGATAAAGCCACAGTGAAGCTTACATGGCTTTGGTTCATAACTCTAGGAGAAAAGACAATGCCCAGAGAGAAATTTTTGCCTCTGACTTACAAATTCTCTGTCCTTCTTTTTACAGAAGTTGCAGAAATTACTGAAAACCGTCAGTCATGCAGACTTCTTGGACTGTATCACAAAAGGCACTTTAAAGTCACATTCAGCAAATGTTCAACTATCTGCAGTAGAGGAAACCCGTACTTCAGGACAATAAAGTTGAATATTGTACCCATAGACGTAGGCATGTTTTGGGTACAGTTGCCTACATTTTTCAGCCCTTCTCAGGTCTAAGGGAACACAGAAGTGGAGTCTAGAAAGGGCCTTGTTTTTACAAGTGGACATTACATTTGCATTACATAGAAAAATCACAGAGAACTACTCCTAACTTCAGAGTTCACCTTTTTAAAGGCATGGCTACATAAGCAATGCATCGATCAGCCTGCTGTTTCTATCACTTCTAAGGGCACTTTGGGGTCATTTTGCTGCACAAAGAAGTTGTACACCAGAAAATAAAACACACGAAGAAAGACATGTCAACTCTGTTTTTCAGATGATCTATTATCGCCAACAGATACTTGTTTAGTCTATACAGACAGTAATATTTCTTAAAACTGGCAGCTATCCCAGACAGTAGATTTAAAAGAAAGCTTTTACGTTGTAAGAACTCCAAACAGTTCATATTTTCATCTGAAGTTTACAATTTGGAATTGAAAAGTTATGTCTTGTTACAAGTAAGTCTTAAAAGTAACAAAACAGCAGTATACTGGGTGCAAAAAAACATCTTTCAGTTTTTCTCTGCTTTGCTTCATTTGTAACAGGAATGACAACAACAAACACGTAACCTAGTTCTAACCTTGCTCCTACCAACATGGACACTCAAGAAACCACTCTCTCTAGCTCCTGTCATTTTCTCATGCCAAGTATGTACCAGGGATAACATTGTGTTGAAGTGTTTGCCCAAAAGTGCTGGACTATTAACACTTCCACACAGGCCAGCTGTGTGTTTCTCCAGCCAGTTCCAGGACAGTGCTCTGGCACAAAATCAACTCTACATACATCATGTTCACACAGTGCTCTAAGCAGAAGCTCATTTAGATGCAGTTTCCCTGGTCCAGCAAGGTAAGCCTAACCACTAAATGCATACTGAAACGGAACTACAAAAGAAACAGGGTTGAGTTAAGCACATATCTTATTATTCCCAATCCTCTCATCAAAGTCCTGCCTCCAAAAAATAATGGAGTGGAAAACTCTATATAACGTAGCCTTAAGGCTTAAGGATGTATTATTTAAACAGTATCTATAATTTACCGGGTTCTTCCATCCAGTAAAATTTTTTTCCCTTTATCTTTTTCCAGAACCTTGCAGATAATCAATCCTATTATTAGCTGACAAGTCACTTTAAAATGCTTTATTCCCAAACACAAGGCATTGCCAAGGCCAAGCTTCTCTCCAAATCGAAAATACTTGAAAGTTATTACCAGAACACAATGCCTTAGCAGCTAGTAGAACAACTCCTCAAAAGTCAGATTGCACGCTTCCCTTTTCTCTCAAAAAAATACTGATGGTTTAAGTTTCCATCCACAATTTTCAAGAGTTAACAGCAGAATGGAAACCTGATTTTAACACTTGCATTTTTTAATGAAAAGCTTACTTTCTTAAGTAACAACAAATTGTGCACTTAGTACCAACTCTGTTTCCTCACATTTTCCCAGCAATAATCCATACCTGCTGGATGCCTGCCTTTTTTCATCTGTAGAAAAAAACTCCTCCAGCTCTATCACTGTGAAACTCAAGGTACTGTTCCAGATGCAAAAACCCTGGAAATACCACATAAGGACACAAAAAGTTGTGGGTGACAACTCACAATCTGCCTCTTGGGATAAAGAAAAACGCTTACTGATCTCCAAAATGACTTTCAATAAAGCTCTTGGGTAACTGTTACAAATGCCCATTTCTGAAGAGCATATTTGACCTTTTCTTGGTCTCTTTCATTGCTACAATGTCCACACACCCCTGATCTTCCAGTTGAAAACCATAAGTAGGAATAAAACGGCAGAAAGGATGAATGATCAGCTAGTCTTCTCTTAATGGTGAAGAATATATATCATCACTTTCACAACAAGGAAATAATCTACAGATATCTAGTGCTACAAACTTGTGTTTTTCTGAACAAGTGTTACTAGATACGTGGCAGACGATTCTTTCTTCTCCCTGATGGATCACAAAGCACCATTACAAACAACAATCTGAACCTCAGAAGCGTCTTTCAACTAGAAGGATGCCAAAAGGATAACAAAGGACAAACAACTTCAAAGAAGAACACTGTGGCAGAACACTGTTCTTCCAAAGACACCAAGAGAGTTTAACACATGGCTGAAGTGAGAAGCCCCAGCAGCTCTGAACATCTCATCTGTCTGACACCGTCAAACGCCACACCGTCGAGTGTACCTCAAAGTGGTCAACTGGAGAAGCATTTGCACCTTCAAATTACTTTTGTATTTATTATCATTGAAATCAGAGATTTAAGATGCCTAATGTTAATCAACGACTAATCAATGTTTTCATACCATGTGATTTTCAGGGTTAGTAAACAAGACCATTAATCTTTAATGTATCAGCAGTACAGGCAGATGGGGTTTCTTTCAGAGGTGCACAGCTAAATACAGCAACCCCTGACCAGTAAAACTACATTTAGACCTTTGGCACGGAACAAAAGTTGTCACCGATGTGGGGTTTTTTGTATTTTTATCAACAGTTTACCTGAGTAAACACAGAAAGATTAACCCAAGGCCGGGCAGCCAGACATGGGGCAAATTTGGCCCCCGGTCCCTACATCTGTGTACATATCACTGACACAAAAAAGCCTCATCATTTCAGAAAACACGTAAGGGTGTTACCTTTCTGGACGTGGATGATGTCTGGAAAGTTGGCCAAATGCCCCTGGTACAGCGCTAACAAATCCATCACAGGATCTAGGTCCTGACGGGGCTGATCTGCAAAGAGGTCCCCGATGGCATCGTAGGCGTCTGCAGTGAAGGCTATGGCTTGGTTGAGGCTTGCCGAAAAGGCCTGCTGGTCCAGCTCAAATGCTTGACTGAGGCACTTAAAGGAGTGCCCCACCTTCTGATATTCCTTCTTGAAGCCAGTGACCTGTTTGCGGGCAAACTCATTGGCCGTGTGATTAAGCTGCAGGGCACTCTCATCCATCTTCTTCGTGAAGGCTTTGAAGCTGTCCACCTGGCTTTCCACCTCCTGCAAGTCCAGACTGGCCCCAGGGCCCGTGGGGACGCTGATGGTCAGGAAAAAGTTGGCCCCCACCATCTCATCCTTCTCAGCCTTGCGCTTGCCTTGTTTCCAGGCCTTCTCATCCGTGCTGGGACAGGTGAGGAAGTGCTGGAAGGCGTCGCACTGAGCCAGCACCGGGTGGCTGCACATGTGGTCCATCCACCAGGCCAGGCCTTTGCGACGTTTGGAGATGAAGTCCTCCTCAAAGCGGCCAGTGGCCTGCTTCTCCGGCAAGTGGGGCACAGAAATGACAGGGAACTTCTCGGCCAGGCGCCCATAGAGCCAGTCGAAGTGCTTGTAGCGGCGGTGCACCTGCTGGCCGGTGTGGCTGGGCACCAGCTTGTAGGCGATGTAGCTCTTCATGCCCTTGAACTTGGTCTGCTTGGTGGGGTCCTCGATGGAGCACTGGAAAGGGTAGGGGTTCTCTTGCCACTCAGGGCCCTGGGGGCCCAGCACCACGCACAGCTTGTCCCCGTCCTTGACGAAGCCCGACGCCTCTCCCAGCACAAAGGCCTCCCCACCGGACTTGACGAACGTGGAGAAGCGGTTGAGGTTGCGGCTCACGGTGGCCGAGCTCTTGGGGCCGCCGCCGCCTCCGGGCGGCTGCGGGTGGCTGGCGGGGTGGCCCCCGCCGCGGGAGCCCAGGGACAGCTCGGAGAGGGTGGACAGGCGGTAGCGGCCGGAGTCCCCGCCGCCCGCCGCCTCGTAGTCGGGGTAGGAGCCGCTCAGGGCGCCCGGCTCGTCGGCCACGGTGGAGCTGTCGTCCCAGTCGTCGTCCCAGTCGTCGTCGCTGCCCTGGCTGGGCTGGTAGGCGCCGCCGTAGGGCGCCGCCGGGAAGGGGTACCCCGAGGCCGCGGGGGGCAGCGGGAAGGGCTCGGCCGCCGCCGCCGCCGCCGCCGCCGGGGGCTGCTGCGCCGCCGGCTTGAAGGCGGCGGGGGGCGGCAGCGGCTCGAAGCCGCCGGCAGGGACGTTGGCGTAGCGGGCGGGCGGCAGCGGCTCGGCCGCGGGGGCGCGGAGCACCTGCACGTAGGAGGCCGGGAAGAGGCCGCGGTCGCCGCGGCTGTTGACGCCCTCCAGCCAGCCCTCGATGTCCCGCTCGCTGCAGAGGCTCAGCACCTCGTGCTCCCGCAGCGAGATCTCCCCCGGGTTCTCCGACCTGAAGTCGTACAGCGCCCGCGCCCGCAGCGCCATGGCTCCGCCGCCCCGANCCAGTTTCGCTAATCCAGAGCCGAGAGGCAGGGCGGAGGAGCCGAGCGCAGAGCGGCCGCCCCCATCGATGGGCCCGGACCGGACCGCCCCTTCCCTCCCTTTCCCTCCCCGGCCGCCCCCTGGCGTCCGTCCGGCGGCGGGTCAGCCGGGGTCCCGCGGGCACGGCGCGCGTTCAGAGGCTCGTAGCGGGTCGTACAGGTGCCGACACCTGCACGCCCGGCCCCTGTACGTCCGCTGCCTGATACCTGCTGAGCGTGCCAGGCCTTCGCTCGGACGCGGCGTGCCCGGGAGCCTGTGCGCCCTCCCGCTTGCCGCGTTTCCTTTCCAGGGCTGCAGCGTGGTGAGCGGGGCCACCCGATGCCGTCGGGGCTTTCAAAGCCTCAAAGTTAAGAGTTCGGAAGGTGTGCATTCTGCTTGTACCCTCTCAAAAAAATCCAGTCACGCTCCCGTTTTCGGTTTTCTGTGGGACAGCCTCAGTCCCATCCCTGTGCTTTTTTTTTTTTTTTTTTTTATCCCTGCCCTAATCTTGTGCCTTTCTGACTCCTGTGGCACCTGATCGTGTGTTGTCTAATTGCATGGATCCCGTGTGGTTACCTGCGAGCTCTCTCTGGATCCCTGGATACAAGTTTCTGCCAAGATTTCTACCTATTCACAAGCAATTAGAAGTTCTAGGAAGGAGATGGTGCCCGTTCGGTCACGCTTTCCAATAGCACCCTGCCAGTTACACAGTTACACCTAACTTCTCCGATGTAATTAAAAGTGTGTGTGACTTCTCAAAGCTCTTTGTGTAAAATAATTTGCCTTCACCTGGAAACAATTCGCCAGAAGGCTACAAGACCTACTGCTTCCTTTCACTGATTGTTTTACTGATCTTTCAATACTTTTGTCTTCTAATTTTTCTGTTTTCCGTGCATATATTCTCACGGTGCTTTTCTGGTATTGTCACTTGGGTTGTGTACTTAATTTTTTTTTTTTTAATATATCAGCTTACCTCAGCCTGGCATTTTAGCCCAAATTTCCTCTATTGCCTAACTCCAGAAGTCTCTTTTAATTAGATGATAAAATAGTGCTCAAAGAATCACTTAGCTCACCACACTTAGCTTAGCAGCTCCTCAATGACCAGCCCAGGGGAACGTGTTCATGGTGTGTCACCGGTGCCACCATCTCTAAGCTCAAGCACTACGTTTGCAGCACCATGTTTACTGAGAGCAATGCTGAGTGTCAGCAGCAGTAGTAAGAAGCATCAGTCTCCTGAGAGGAGCTGGATCAGGGTGGTGCAGCTGAGCGGCTCCTTCAGACTACCCTGTGTCAAGGCTTCTGGGTTTTCCTGTCAGCTCACTTGGCACTGGTGGAAGCACCCTGACCTGGTCTAGTTGCTGTTGCCCCCTACGCCAGCAGGCTCTGAGGACCTCTTGCATCAAGATCTCTCGGTGCTCTTTGAACTGCCAAAGCCCTTTTCCCATCAAGGCATTGATCTTTTTCTGATCCACTGCCACTGCAGCCACTACGCTATCAGTGCCTGCTTCGATGCAGACGGGGTTTGCTTCTGGCAAATGCAGAGATGCCATGGCACTTGACACATGGTCCAGCGTGCTGCCTTCGACCCAAGTGGTGAACCTAGAGAAAAGACTAAGGCCTCAACAGAGGTAAATGGGGATCAGTTTAACCTTGGTCTTAGATTTCATCCCAAGTTCTGACTACTGCAAATCAAGATAAGTGACTGGGGTTTTATATTCCTTCCAGAGTTACTCCTAACATTGATCTGAGCAGTCTGGTGCATCTGTATGAATCTTCACGTGTTAAAACCACCAAAAATAAGGTCCCGATCTGCCTTTCCTATGTTACTTCCTGTTCTGGATATATTTTACTGCACCTGATTAAACTGCTTTCCACAACTTTTCAGTCCCTATTCATTTTAATTTCAACATCCTAAATCATTAGTGTTGTTTCCTCTGAAAAAGTAATTTTTTTCACATGAGGTGACCAGTAGTGAAAATTATGCTGACCTACTTATTTTGTGTAAATAAACACATTTAAGATTTGCTTTCATTGAACAACCTAAAGTGATAAAAAAAGGTGCCTTGTGCCAAGCCAGTTCAGGTATGGGATTTTGCTACCCAAAGTGGTCCTGTTGACACCTTTCAGGCCATGACTGCCATGGCTAGGGCAAGACAAAGGGAAAACATTGAGGCGGGCAGCTGCCTCATTTGCTTGGGCTTGGTGCTAGAGGTGGCAGCTGTTCTGCTTCCCCCGCTCCCCTTAGTGGTTTTCTAGTAAGTAAGTAAGCTCAGTGTTTGCATCTCAAATGGATACAAGCAAAGGCATCAAGTCTTGTGGGTGGAAAAACTGCTGCCAGGAGAATTTGAAGACCTAAGTTCTATAAACCTAGTGAAAATGGTATTTAAGCATAAACTGGTGAAGTAGTTATTTTCTAAAATCTCTAAAGCTCCCTTCCAACCCCTACCATTCTATGATTCTGTGATTTTAACAAAAATTAAGTTATGTGTAATTTGATTGTGGTTTTTCAGGCACCAATGCTGTCAACAAAGCAAAACTATGAGAAGAATAACCATGTTATACTATTTCACTTGTGGACAAAACTGCAAAGAGAATTTGGGAGAATAATGACATTGTAAACAATAGTTTGCATCTTTTTCCCACCAATGAGCCAACTCTGATTACTGCTCTGTGCAGGCACTCTCTTGTAGATGTTAAAATTTACATCTTTAAAAACTCAACAGTTAAGACAACCAACCTGCAAAATTAGAAGCTACCCTAAAAAAAGATTTTTAAAGGGTTTGAAGAAGCTAGCTTCTTAGGCCCTCAGTAGCCATCTATTGTAGAAGACCTAGATTGATCGAGCTTTGTTCCTTTTTCAGACCAGTAGAGGCAAAGATTTTAAAATAGGAATAGCACATGGTGACTTACAGCACTTTAGCTGCACAAAGCATGTATCTGAATGCTTTTCTTGGTCGGGAATTCCTACCATCTTCACCAGAAATCAAATTTTTGGACACAAAGTAAGTATTATTCTTATCCTATTGAGTCTGAGAACTTGTAATTTCTATTATTTCATGAGCTCCTAGGGATCTGTAATTTGAGGAGGTGAAGCCAAAAGTCAAACTAAAGCCAAATGGCTACCAGTGCCTATATAAGGGATATCTCATTGTTTTAATTGGGAATTAGACATCTCGAGATCCCCAAGACTATATGCTGAAAGAGAAGTCAAAAGCAGCATGATTTATTTTCCTGCTTGGGTGAGGAAGCTTAAAATAAAAAAATGGGAAACATTTTGGGGAGAAGGTAAGGATTTTAGGCATTCCTGAATTATGGAAAAAGTGAATCACTAGAGGCTTTGAAACTTATAATAATAAAAGTATGTATGACCCCTGTGGAACTTTTCATTGATACCCTCAAATCTTTACCTCTTTATTTTGCTAACTTTCCTCTATGACATCACTTTTCCGCTTTACTGTGAAAAGCAAAGTGATTGTCCATGAGAGAAGATGAAGCTCTCTTGGCACGTCTGTTTGTGGACCCTGGAAAAACTGTGTGTCTGGATATTGAACAATGTCCTAGCAGAAAACACATTATATAGTGCTTTGTGCAAAGGAATGGCTACAAATAGGCCAATTTTCATCAGTGTAATTTTCAAGAGCAAACTCAGTCAAATGCTTACTCAGTATGTGACTAGCTTTTTTTTTGATGCTCTTTCTGTTGTATCTCTTAGATGATTTTGTTTTAAAGGTGGTATTTCATAACTAGAAATAACTACTTTTGTTTTTTTAAACTATAGAGTTAGATAATAAATTCCACTTAAAAGGGGAATGAATCTTTTTTCTTCCATTCTTACATTATTTGTAATGGGAATGTCACAGTTCAGAACGCCTGGCAGGGCTGCCACTAGAGGGCACGAAATGATTTTAAACACTGAAGTTCCCATACTAAAAACAAGGAAAGACTTTGAGATAACAAAGCAGTAAAGAAATGTAATATAAATGTGGCAAATATGTTATTCTAGGGGTTTCTTTTTTTCAGTTTCTAAAAGATTGGATATGGTTAGCTTTTAAAATTTTGGAAAATCATAGTTGAAGACATACAACAGGTATCATAAATGGAGACACTAGTGTACTATGGAATTTAAGAAAAAATGCAGTGGCATTTAGAAGAAAATGAAATATTTTCCAAACAGGAACATAAACAGAAATTGGTGTAATATTAGGGATAATTGATCAGAAATACTGAAGTTCGTGTTTGATCTTTGTTGTGTGTATTAGCTTTCTCAGCCCCAGTCAGTGTCATAGATGGCTGTTTTTGAGAAGTTCTCAGCCCTCTATTTAATAGTGCTTGGAATGCATGTCTGTCTCTGTTCCCTATTTGAAGACATAAGGTTTCGTAACGATCTAAGGATGCAGTCAAGATAAATTTGTTATGTATGCAATTCTTCCATGTTGTGGTAGTGGGGGTGCATGCTAGACAGACATTCAGAGGGTACCAAGAGTCTTTTGTGGTTACAGATTAATGGGCCTCTGTTGACTGCCAGTTCCTTGACATGCCTAACAGTAGAATTTACTTCCTAAATGTAAAGAATGAGACATAGACAAAAAGGATGCGTGAGCATGCTGTGCTTCAGCCCAAGCAGCACAAGCCCTTGAGAAGTAATCTCAGTCTTAAGTATAACAATCCAATACCTGCCATATTAACAAATATTTTATAAAAAGCAAGACTGTGAGCTAAATGGGTAACTGGTAAGGAAACCCAGGTGAGGCTGACGTTATGTTAATGTACCGTATACATTATGGGCCACTAAGATGATTAGGGGAGTGGAGCATCTCCATTATGATGAAAGGCTGAGAGCGCTGGGGCTCTTTAGCTTGGAGGAGACTGAGGGGTGACCTCATTCATGTTTACAAATATGTAAAGGGTGAGTGTCNTTGGCATGAGAATAAAGTTATCTCAGTAATAACCCCATTACATAAAGTATGGTACAATACTCATTCATTCTCTGGATGCAGGTACAAATTTTCTGGTGAAAGACTCAGGTCAAACTCTACAGTGAAGCACTTTTATTTGGCATTCTTGCAAGAGCAGGTGTCCAAGCTAGCAGGCGCACCTGATGGATACAACATTCGGCTTTTTATTCCCTATCCTGTCTTCAATGCCCTTCCCTTCTTTCCTCATTGATTACATGTTCCAAGGTTTACAACTTATCTGAGGCACCTAGGGTCCCCTCAGGGGATGTCTAGTCCCTATTCACAATTCTTATCTTAATCACTCATTCCCCCTTTACCCGTTTGTCCCCTTTTATTTTAATATTTCAAATCTGTCTGTTAGTTAGTTAGCAGTACAAAGGAACAGCTTTTGTAGTGATTTTTTCTTCTTCTTCTTTTTTACAATTATTGTTTCATTTTCTGTCTTCAGCCTTCAGGGCTTCACCATTTTCAGCAGTTGTTTACAAGGAAAAAAAATAAAATAGCTATTCTGGAATATTTTAATATAAACTTCTGTGGATAATTTTCTTCCAGAACAAGATTAATAATTCATTATTTCAGTCAAGGTTCTTTTGTCTTAGTTTTCATTGGCTCCAAACTGCAAAACCAACATTTCCCACAAATCTTCCTTTTGTTTTTTAATATATGTGTTGGTTTTTGCAATTTTAAATATTGTTTCATATGAAGCTTCCAGGTTAGACAACATCATTTGACAGTTATCTTTTAACAATAACTCTTCTTTGTTTCTTTTTGTTCCTTGAGAAGGAGCATTTTATCACCGTATGGTGGTGGTTCCAAAGGCATTTGTTTAGAAAATGCAATTTCTATTAATCATTGTACAATGATGCATGAAATGATACGGCATCCAACTGCTGTCAATGTTTCCACAACTACAATCAGAGATGTAACAACAGCTATCACAATTTCTTTCCATTTCCCAAACCATGACTGCAACTGCCCTGTAACAGAGCAATCTATTTCTGAATTCTCAGCCAGTTCCTCTGTTAATGCTGTAAGTTCTTGTAATGTTCTGGTTATGATTCCATCTGGTGCTGTGGTTTTTGGTACAAAGGTACAATATTTGTATCCTAATATTACACAAGCTCCTCCCTTCCCTTTTAACATATATAAAGCCATTCTACAAGTGGCATCTAGTTGTTTTGCGATTCCTTTTGATTACATCCCTTGTATAATTTATAAATCACTGATGACTAAAATAAATATAATTTATCCAATCCACATTTTTGTTTATTGTCACCCAAAAAAACCTAAAAAAGAAATTTAAATCCTGCTGTCATTTGATTTCTTGCTTTGTGTTTGTCAGGAAGCCCGCTAGAGACTCCAGTGGAATCAATACAGGTTCTGTAATCAAATGACACCCCCAGACTACTTTTTGTTCTTTTTTCTAGGATATGTGATCCTTTTTCAAATGCCAGGGTGAATGGGATGGCAAATTGAGCAAAGGCACATGTGCCTTTCCAATTTTGAGTGAGTACAGCCTTTTCAGATTCTTCCTCCACAATGCCACCGCAGGATCTGCCCTGGGGATGCTCATGGCCAAGTTATTTCCTGCCTTATCCTCAGCCACATTCAATGACTCAGTACCTATCTCTATATCTCTGAGATATCTGGTAGCATCTTCACCCTGTGGTGAGAGACAAGCTGTGTGGTTACAGGCCACTGACAGAGAAAACAGGAGGTACTTTGATGTCCTTGTGCTTTAGAGGAGGAAACAGCAGTGAGAGACTTACAGGTCTCATTTCCCCATGCAATTGTTTCTTGGTATAAGGGTATTTCATTCCTTACGAGTTCTGACTTAAGAACCTTATTTTCTTAATGGAAAGGGAATGTCTTGTGCCACAGATTTTGATGTGGTTGTTTTGGGTATTTTTTTCCTGAGGCACATACATAAAAATTACTCAGGCTCTGTACCATGTTTAATTCATCCAACCCAGGCATTTGTATTTCCATATTTTGTTTTAATTTTAAATGTCTGTTTCAAATCTTTATATTAATTATTTTTATTAC
>WBNH01005507.1:0-135756 GCA_013401255.1 Urocolius indicus
ACCATTCTATGATTTTATGACATCGTGGCCAAAGGGAGCTCTTGTTCTGAAAATTTTGAGGAGGTTTGCAGGTTGAAATGTTAACTGGAAGTGCTCAGAAATTAATTTCTAAGGATTTTCCTTGAGACTTAACTGGGTAACTATTTTGTTTTATCAGTTTCTATTATGCAAATTACCTGTCAGGAAGAAACCTAACAACCTGCATTCAGTGTAAAGTTTTTGTCTGTGTGTATGTATGTGTATGTGAAATGTTTACTTTGCTCACTGTAAAGAAAAAGGATTTGTTTCTCTAGTGATCAGGAAATTTACTCCTTCTTCCTTTTCAGAAACATTTGTGGTTTGAGTCCTCTGGAGAAGGATCACAAAATAAGAAGTGAAGAGGGCAATAGCATTGCCATAAATCTGACATATTAAGCAATTGGTTTCCTCATGTGTTGTGGTACTATGGCATTGCTTTAGCAAGCTTCAGAGAAGGAAATGTGGTGACAGTATGCGTTGGAGCACTCAGGGGTGGTGTTATAGACATTTCCATCAACTTACTGTTACTTTTTAATGATTGCCTACCTGGCATTGTCTCATTGCTCTTCCCTGAATGAATAATTCTCCAAAATAACCTAGAAAGAACTGGAAAGCAGCTCCACAGAAAAAACTTGAAGGGAAGTACTCATGGGGTGTAGATGGTGAACAAGCAAGGTGGAGGGTCAGTTTGATGTAGCATTGAGGAACGCTTTCTAGTCTTGTCTTCCTATATTAAGCTCTCCTCTGCTGACGCAAATTGATTAATATTTTGTTTCTGTATCAGTTTCCTCTCAGTGTATGAAGTTTAATGTGATCTGCTCATTGAACTGGAGCACCCTCAACTGTTTAAATTACAAAAAGCTTTCCAAGCCAGTTCAGAAACTAAAATGTTGGGATCAAAATAGAGTTGCCCTGACACTTCTGGCTATTGTTGAAGCTTGTTAGTAGCTGGTTACTGTCTTTGTCCTTTGACCTTCTTCCATTCTAATACTCTACAATGAAGATATTTTAGGTAGATTAAGTGCGTCTGAGGAACAACAATATTTTGATAATCATTAATAAAAGCACATCCATCTCACTGTGTAATCCCTATGCTTGACCTTATCTGATACTGGCCTGTTTAACCCATTACGATTTTCAAGTCTGTTTTGTTTGGTTTGTTAATTAGAAACTAGGATTTCCTTCCTTCCAGAAATTCCAGACTGTCTTCCTTCTGTTGTGTAACATATTTATGTAAGGAGCTAAGTTTTATAGGATGAGCATCATTGCATTTCTACAGTTGCATTTATACTTTTGAATTAAGATTTGTTTTAAACAGTTCTTTTCAAATGAATTGTGATTTGTTTATGTAGAGTCCCTGATTTCATTGACATAAACATTAGCAGTTGCCCCATTCATGCAATTTTTAGATATAGATCGTACCACTGAAATCTCATTAGGGTACAGTTTATCTCACTGTAGAGAGTATGTAACTGGTGTCATTCTGCAGTGGGCATCCCAAAGGACTGAGAATAGCTCTGAGCCTCTGCTGCAAGAGATGTAGCTATTTCAGCCGGAAACTTCAAGCAAGACATGCCATTATGCCTGAGCTCCATAAAGTCTTTGAAAAGAGATAACTGTTTTCAGTACAATTCTAATCTTACAGTCACTTTGTGCCACATAACTGCATTAGAAGTGTCTATATGGACAAGGACAGTTAAAAGCTTATCTAACAATATGTTTCACTGCAGGAAAAAACAGGGCTCATATCATGTGTCTTGCTGATTTAGCTGGAACTGTTTTAATAATGTGACAGGCAAAGTAGAACAAGGTAACTTGACCTGAACAGTTCAGGGCTTGTGGCTACTTTCTTCTCTAAAGACCAACCAAACAACAGAGCTTAATGGTTTCAAGAGGATTTATCTAGAGAAATGCCTGGCATTGCTAATGTATTTGGAAGAAACTGGTGTTCAATTTCCCATCTTCCTTTGTCTTGCACATTTTCTAGTACTGTTAGACTAACCAGAAGTATTTTTTTATTATTAGTATTAGTATTTTACGATTCAGAAACCTGCAGTTCAAAAACCTGTTTCCTTTTTCTTTCTTTCTGTCATGTCAATGGATAATGAGATAAGCATCCCTCTTTTTTGCCATATAATCAGAAAAATGAATGCCACTGGATTTGAATCTGAAGATGAGAGGGTTTGGAGGTGGTCAGAGTAGCACCATCAAATGCTTATCTAGTGTATCTCATTTCTTTCAGCATATTTCATTCTTGCATATTCCATTCTCTTTTTTTCCATATTAAAGGGTAATCCTGTATCTGTCCTTTGTGTCTTTTCAGAAGTTCTAATCTGTGTAGTTTCAGGATGGATAATAGATCAAGGATCATAGCTGTGTCAGAGTGGCAGGTTTAACTGCTTCAAAAGTGCTTCAAAGCTGATAAAATCTTCACTGGTTGTAGAAATTCAGAGAGAATAAAATGAATCGCCAGGTGTGTAATCTGAAATTTGAAGTTATTTTTCTGTTATTAGATTTAATATTGATCTGTGTAATTCATGGCCATAAGTTGAATTTTTTTGCAGGAGGAGAATAGTCTCTACTATGACACACCAAATTCAATAATCTGGAATTGGCAGGCAATAATAAAACAGAGATATTGTGCACTTACTGAAAACAAACAGGTTGTGCTGCTGACTTCTGAGATGCTTGTCTAGCTGTTTTGAAAGACACTACAGAATTTTGGGTATGGAGTGGAGTGACAAATGTCTGTGAAGTTTAATTTAAACCAAAGTATAACTTTACCACTTGCACAGTTGTCTCCAAAGACTTGGTCTTCAAAGGCTCTAGATTGATTCAGCTTCTGTGTACTCACAGGGAGAACTGAGCAGGTTTGAGAGGTATACTTAGGGAGTTGTGAAAAAACTGAAGATACTTGGCCTTCACCCAGTCAAAGTTACATCGTATGTATGATTGTTCTGTGCATCCTCATTGTTGTCTCTTGAACTGTCCTTTTAGTTTTTCCCCTTTTGTTCAACAGCTTAATGGTGACAGAGTTAATCAGGAATGATTATTACCTTTGCTTAGCTCCCTGCCCTCATAAAGTGTTTTCTTCTTTCTTATGATAAATAGCTTACTTCCAGAACAACCTCTGAGCCCTCTAGTCAGCCTCTTTTATTAACCGTGGTACTCAGAACAGATCTTGCTCAGAAAGCCAAGTCTTTTACATATCAGTGTCTTTTTGATATTTTGTGTACATTCTCTCTGTCTTTGTAAAATTACAGTTACCTATACACACAATAAGACTCTGAGATCTGCCTAAAGATGCACCTTAAGAACAAAATTCCTTAATTGATAGTTGCTTTTCAAAACCATAAGATTTACGTGTTAAGATTCTACATACCACTGGTGAGCCAAACTTTTCTGTTTCAGTTTTTGTGTTGTCCCTTCAAATGTATTTGAATTTGCCCTTGGCTGCTTTTTGTTCCTGTGAGCAATGAAGACTGAAGTCCTAATCTGCTGTTTTGTGAATACTACAGAAAAGGAAAACAAGGTAGCTATGGTCACAGCCAGTAGCAGAGGTAGCTATAGTTAGTAGTTACAGAAGCCTGACTATGTGACAGGAATATCAAGCTCAAAGTCACTAGACTCCTTTTTCATGGCTTAAAATGCACAAATAGTTGAGCTTTAAACTTTAAAGCATGGTCTAATGGGACCAGGAAGTGGAGGGGAGGAAACAACCCAGTAAACCATTGTCTTAGTTGGCCTGAATGTGGTGCTCCATCTGCAAATGAAGCAGGTGGGATATTGGCAACCCTGAACCAAGGGACTGCATCAAGTTGATTATATTTGCATGGTACAGACACAGAAAAATATAGATAACACCAGCTGCTTACTTTCTGTAAATAGAGGCAAAAGATGAGATTAAAACTGGCCATCAATTCTACTTGAGAAATACTGAAGCATCTGTCAAATATTTGGCACTTATGAAACCAAACTTTGTGCACTCTGGCACTGCTGGAAGAGCATCTGGTAAAAAGGATCAAAATCTGGAACAACTTCAAATGAAACCTTGCTCCTGGAAGGGTATATTGCCATGGTAATTAAGTTATCTTAGCCTTATTCAGATCAATGTTCCACTTCCCCTTAGACTAGTCAAAAAGTATCAAAATGCCCTGCAGGTAAAACAGATTCACAGAGCAAGTTCATTATTTGTAATAGTGAAAATATTTTTATATTCTTTTTCAGATAATTTACAAATCCTTATGTTCTTAGAAATTAGATCTTTAATACTGGAATGGCTAAGGAGTGAGGCTGAAAACTAAATGCAGTGTGGTGGTTTCCATGGAACTTGACACTTTGGGAGTGAAAATTGAAATGGATACTCAGAAAATTTTGGTGATAGTTTATTTCTGCTGTGTAAAAGGCCAAACCATAGCCCAGGGTTTCTGTCATTATGTGAAAGTATAAAATGCTAAGCTAATCACTTTGTTAATCTTTCTGGTTTGTTTTTCTTGCAAATTATGCCTCTTAGAGTAGTTACATTTTATCTTACCTTGAAAGCCATGTTGTATTGGCAGAAGATGAAAACATGAGTATAGTGTCACATTCATGAATTGTCGAGGTGTAATCTTACTTCTAAATAATGTTTCATGGAAGCATAGTTTAGCTTCACAGATACAGTTCTCCTGTCTTTAAAATGGAGATCAAATTTGTTTGTTACAAAGTTGTTCAGAGAATAACTGCTTAATGTGGTATTGTGTATACATACTGCTTTGAAAATTATGGCATATAGGTGATGAACATTATTGTCAGGTAATGAATGATATACTGAGTTCTACATAAAGCAGCTCTTGGGAGACCCAGGTAGTGTCTGATTCTCCATTTTGAAGTCAAGAATGCTATACAGTTTTAAACCTGACATAATGTGGTGAAGAAACAGATCTGGGAATAGCTGCTACTTTTGCGGAATCTCTTTCATCACTATAACCTTATGGTAAAACAAGTGCTTTTTAGCACTTAGTCTATTGAGTTATAACTAATTACTGCTAGCTAAGCAGCGTATAGCTTGAATAGAAGTGATGTCTCTGGAAAGGTGGTTGGTGTTCTCAGGTAGCATCTTGCCTTTTGTGAACGCGGAGGTAAATGGTGCTGAGTTGTGTAGCGTTTTAGTTGCAAACAATGTTTAAAATATGAATTAAACTAAGATAATTTATTAGAAAAAAATATCGTGTCAACTATGCATATGACTGTGAACAGGTCACTGTTAGTGCAGGAAAAGCTCTGCCTGCTGATCAAACATTAAGAGTTTAGTGTCCAGACTAAGGATGAAGGCTGTGATTTGTGAAAGTAGGCACTATAAGATTAAATGTCTGAGGTCTAAAGAGTTCTGTGCATTCTCTGTCTCAAAATTACAATACTGGAATTGCACTCTCAAAATTATCTACTGTAAACTGAGTGATTATTTAGTAAGGTACAACAGTGCAATTTTATCTGAGACAGTGATTTCACAGCTCCTTCAATTCAGTAGTGCTGCAATTAAGAAATAATGATAGCCAGCAAATAGCATCTGAGTATTTTCCCTAATATGCACCTACTAACACAGCAGCTGCTAAAGAGAATTTGTTAAATCCATGTCTATGTTTGCTTGAGGGAATGTGATAAAATACAAACCCCACAAGAGAGAGGATTTGAGAGGTTGATTCATTAAACCTTGTTATTCACATCCAAAGCCACCCTATAATTCTGATAGCTGTCATGATACTGAAAAGGAAGTGATTAACTTTACTGTTTTTACTTTGTGTTGAACAAGAATCTGCAACTAAAAGGTCACTACTAAGTTGCAGTCTTTGAAGAGCTGAATGTCTGTGATGTTTTGCTGCTCTAGGAAAGGGTTGTAAAATACTGTCCCACGTTTCAGAGTAGCTCTAATTCATCATTGATAATGCATCATTATTGTGAGAGTAAATTTGTTAGAATTTAATTCCTAGACCTGAAATATTTCATGAGCACAGTGGAGTAATGAATATTGTTAAATATTAATTTATTGCACTAATTCTTGAATGATTTCTTAGGTGATCAAAATAACATAACAAAATGATTAGATTTTTTTTGTTAGGTCTTTGTTAGCCAATTTATTTTGAAGCAAAAAGGTTAATGAAGGATCTCACTTAATATGTACACTGCATTTAGTCACAGAACCATAGAATGGTTGGGATTGGAAGAAACTTCTAAAGATCAACTAGTCCAACTCCCCTATTCAAACAGGACTGTCTATATTGGGCCTCACAGGAATGCATCCAGGCAGATTTTGAAAACCTCCAGAGAGGGAAACTCTACAACTTCCCTGGGCAGCCAGGGCCAGGGCTCCTTCACCCTCACAGTAAAGAACTTTTTCTTTAAGTGGAACTTTTCGTGTTTCGCCTTTTGTCCATTACCCTTAGTTCTATCACTGGACACTACAGAAAAAAAGTATTGCCCCATCCTCTTGACATACACCTTTTTAAATACGCGTAAGTATTAGTGAGTTCCCCACCACTGTCTCCTTCAGGCTGAACAGCCCCAGATCCTGCAGCCTTTCCTCATAAGAAAGATGTTCCAGTCCCCTTGATCATCTTGGTGGCCCTCTGCTGGACTCTCCAGAAGTTTTCTGTCCCGCTTGGGCTAGGGAGCCCAGAACTGAACAGAAGACTCCAGATGAGGCCTCACCAGGGCAGAGTAGAGGAGGAGGAGAACCTCCCTTACCTGCTAGCAACAATCTTCTTGATACATCCCAGAGTGCTATTGGCCTTCCTGGCCACGAGGGCACATTGCTGGCTCATGTTTCATTTACTGTCTATCAGAACTCCCAGGTCTCTCTACAGAGCTGCTCTACAGCAGGTCAATCCCCAGCCTGTACTGATACATGGGGTTGTTTCTCCCCAGATGCAAGACTCTGCACCATTGTCCTTGTTGAACCTCATGAGGTTCCTCTCTGCCCAGCTCTCAAGGCAGTCAAGATCCCACTGAATGGCAGCACAGTCTTATGGAGAATCAGCCAGTCCTCCCAGTTGACACATGCTAGTTTTCCTTCAAGTAATAGTTCTATCCTTTCACCTTGCAGCTGTTTATAAAATTCTAACATTAAGCACAATATTTGCAAAATTTTAGGATAGCATTTACATGAAATTTATTCATATAGCCAAGTTATTTTGGCTGTTTTCCATATAGGTTATTATCATACAAGTTGCTTTCTGTGCTTGAAAAGATCTTTTAAATAGAAGCATTTAAATTCCATTTAACTTTCACGTTTTTTTAATTAGATTTTTGTATTATTCAGTTTCTTACTAATATGTTCTTTGGTCATTGGCAATAGACAGCTGTATATTAGCCTAGATAGTGTGTTAAGAAAACTAGAGTTTGTTGCATGTCAGTTTTCAAAACTTAATCATGTATTTTAGGAATGTTTTACTCTCTTTCTGTATGGAAAGTTAGAAAATGGTTTGTAAACCATGGCTTTGATTTTCTAGCTTCTCATGTCAAGGATTTAACTGCTTTATGGTATGGGCTACATTTACAGATCCAACTTGAGTAACAATGACTCTGTAACAAACCCTGGTCTTAATGAGATCATAGGGTTTATTTCTTCTGCCTTATTATTTTCTCAAATTATGATAACATTTGGAATATAGGCAATGAGTCAAAAACTTCCTCTTCATATAGTTCCGTATAGCACAAATATTGATGAAGATCTGTACTTTCCCTTTTCTAATGCTGACTGTGTGAGAATGTTTGAAATTGTTATTACATTAAGTATATCCTAAGGCTATCACAGAGTTGAGAGACAGATCAAATAGCAGTCTGTGGTTAAACTATCTGTGACCATTGCATCTGAAAACAACAGTTGCAGAGAAATCTGACCAAAAACAAAGTTAACTTTTTGCTCTGTCTTGCTAAGACATATTAAGCCTAACACAGGTTTTAAAAAAAATGTAAGAAACTGAGAGCACTGTTCTTCCTTTTGCTTCCAATCTTATTTTCTAGGGATCCAGTTTGAGAATGGATTTAAATTTAAAAAAAAAAAAAAAAAAAAAAACAAACCAACAAAACCCACAACGAATCCCAGGGGGGGGACAAAAAGGAAGCATAAANCTTCCAATCTTATTTTCTAGGGATCCAGTTTGAGAATGGATTTAAAATTAAAAAAAAAAAACCAAAAACAAACCAACCAAAACCACAACGAATCCCACAGGGGGGACAAAAAGGTAGCATATAGCTTTAATTTCTGAGTGTTTTCATTACTTACCACTTACTATACTTGGTAGTGAATCTTGGAAGGACAATTTGACTCTGAAGAAGTCTACTGATGTTTGAAGGCTTATTTCATGTGTTATTGGCATAGGTCTCTACTCTTTTGCTCTTCTTTCCTGTTTCTTTAATTTTATGTCTTTTATTCCTTGCTACATGCAAGTTTCAAAGACAGAAGTAATCTTTTATCTTTTTATTCTACAGTGTGTTGTTTAGGAAATAATAAAAAATGCTTTGTAGATTGTATATAAAAAAAATTACTTACAGCAGCCTGTAGAGGTTCCAAACAAAAGATGGTTTTGTATAAATAAATAGGATCTGGTGCATTGTGTTCTATTAATGTAAACAGATGGTATGACTGTATGTGCAGTGATGGGGAAACTTGTTAATATGTTAGTTGATAGACAAAGTTCCAGCCTATAAAGGATGAATGAGAATACTGTAGTAGAACTTCACTTATTTTCTGTGCTATTCCCTTGAATTGAATCACAGAAGAAACCAAAAGGAATGTGGAAAACATATCTTCCAGTTGCCAGAGACCTTCTCAAAACCTCAACAGCGACACATTCTTTTCTATGGAGAGATGATTGTGGTAATGCATAATTAGATAGCTATGATGAAGTCAGTATATCTTTAAAGAAACTTGGTATATTTTCACATGGATAATACAGCTTTGAAGTATCCCTTTCCATGTTACATGGGCTAAAAAAAACCAAACTCAAATACAGCCAAGAAGGCAAGCTTAAAGTAAATGACTTGATGAAGTTCCTTTGTAACTAACATGAATTAATGGAGAAAGTGGGAAAAGGACCAAGACCTAGTTTCGGTTTGAAGAGTTTTGACCAGGAGAGATTTCTTCCCTCATGAGAATTTGTTCTGAAAACACCTCAGAATAATGAGCTATTTTAGTGTGAAAATTTTAGTTAGAAATGGAAAATGAAATGTTAAGCTTCCATGTTTTCTCACATTTTTGGTGCAAGTCAAGCAATTAGAAGTTAAATACTGTTAGACAAGAAGAAAGGCATTCAATCAGTGGATCCTATGTAGAACACAGAAAAAAAAAATCCATTTCATCTTTGGTTGTGTCAGTAATCTACAAAGTTCATACCTGCAGCAGTGTTAAAGGAAAGAGGACAGATTTATCATTAATATCATGCAGAATGCGGGCCATAAATTTTACTGATTGACTGTTTCTATTTTTAATGGCAAACTGCCCAAAGACAAAAATGTATGAATAAAAAAAGTTTCCCTCTAATTAACTGAAAAATTCAACAACCTGAGTACATGCTCATTTATACTGTGTGCTTCTGTTAGGCATGTTATCTATGAATCATGTTTCTCTTATGTTGAAATCATTCTGTTTACACAGCATCTCTCCTTAACACAGATATGATGCGGGAAGTATTGGACAGTCTGGACAAATTCTATTAGGTTCTTCCTGGTCAATTCTTTCTGACCATGCTTTTGACATGAGAACACGACAAAGTAGAGCTTTTTTTCATTTGTTGTAAACATTAAATGTTGTTGATGGTTGTCNTAGGGCTAAACCACCACAATGGTAGAAAATTTGTTAATGCATAAGAAGTAAAGCCAAAAGAAAATTGTTCAGTTAACACAGTTTTAATCAAGGCTGTACTAGAAAACTCAGTCTGTTGGGAGCTGGGTGGCCACACATTCATTTCCTATTCCCTTTGACTAAAACACTGCATGCCACAATTAACTGAATAGAGAACAAATAGGAAGGCATTTCAGCTTGAAGAATATACTGTTATCAGAAATATATAGTGTGTCATTGGTTATTATTCAGCTTTTCTGATGAAAACTCAGTAGATTTTTACTACTTTCCCTGCTATTAACCTGTACAATGCTGTCTTCCCAACTGTATGAGTATAGACAATGCTGTAAATGCACACTGCCAGATGGAAACAAAAATGCCATAATGTTGATGCTCTTTATCCACCAGTAAGTGCTTTCCAAACTTCCTTTCTGGAGGATGAAAAGAGCATAGCACAGTGGTCTTTGGCCTCTGAAATTTAAAAGTACTTCTTCACAAAGATATCTACAGGGGCAATATAGGAGTCCAATATTTTATTCTATTGTAAAATTTTGGGCTTTACTTGAGAAAATAAAATATTTGGTTGTTTTGCTAAACGTATTGTTGGAATCTGTAAGAACCAGCAGTCAGGGTAAACTGAATTTTTCTCCATTTTCATTAATTCTCTGGAAACAACAATGACTTTTAGAAAGACTAGCTATTTAATACATTTTGAGAGAATAGCAAATAGGCAGCTATGAATTGTGATCAAAAAGTGTTATTTGACTTTCACAATTTGAATAATACTTTTTTTTACAAAATAACTGCTACAGTTTATTTATACTTTAAGTAGACACACAATTAAATAGAGATGATTTGGTCTAATGGCAGAGAACTACTTTAGGAGAACAGGTAGAGTAATGATATTTTTGTAGAAAAATTTCTAAAAAGAGCAAATCTTCATAGGTAAAAAGATAAATATTTTTCAACAGTCCATAAAACCTTTATGGCCTTGCAGAACATGATTCTGAGGACAGATGTCTGGGAGACAGTAAACTAGAGGATGACTAAATTAAAGTATTATAGTATTGTAGTGTTGGTTTTAATCATTGCCTTTTTCTTCAATGGTTCTGCAGGAAATATTTTATGTATTGGAAAGAACTATTACGTAGAGAAGGTAAGGAGGAGAGAAAGCTTGTATAGATTGCCTTGCTCAACTGAGTGGTGTTCAGTGACAGTCTAACTATGCTGATTTTCAAATGAGCTGAAATATGACGTGGGACAGATGGAAAAACTATACAACTTACACCAGAACCAGCTCTGTATCAGAAGTAGATATTTAGCTTTCATTTGCCAAAAGACTTCAAAAAAGTGAATTTTGCTGCTTAACATACTGCTGGTTTGTTCCTTATTAGTGCCGAGCAGATAAGCTGGCAGAGCTTCTAGATCTCATAATAGCGGCAATAGTAATCTATCCTGGAAACAAATGATTGTCATATTGGGCTGTATCTGTTCAAAAGACTTGATTTATTAAAATTATAGTTATCCATAAGTTAACCATATGTAGTCTCAGTTTTCAATCACCTGGAACATATTTGCATTTCAATAGTCATAAAGCCTTCACAAGCTTCACAGTTTGAGCTAAGTAGTCCTGGGATAGTTAAGATGTTTTATTTGATAGTATCTCTTTAAAACAATTTGAATTATTCTTCCTGGCTTTTGGTAGTCTGTCACATTTAATGTATGATTACTTTAAAGAAGTGCTTGGAATCAGGGAGGGACCTTCTGGCAGTTTTTGTCTTTCATTTTGTCGGAAATGATCAATAAATACACATTTTGCCTAGGAATATCGTTATCAGATGCATTAGGAAAGCATTAAAGAATTACTTCTGCTTGTTGTATTCCTTAAGACAGAAGGAATGGTTTAGCTTTCAATATATTCGAAAAGCAAATGTAAAACATGTAATTATGCAACTTCTTTCTTATTAGAGAAGGATATTAGTCTCAAAGTTGAGAGCTTTCACCATATGTACTGAATCTGAAATGAGAAAAACAAGCAAGGCAATCAGAAAAAAAAAAAGTCCTGTCTGCTAGGATTGCATCAGAGTTGAAATCCATCTCTGGTTTTGACACAGCAACTTGCACTACCTGTCTAGAAAACTTTGCAGTGAGCTGCAGAGAAGTGTTTGTGAAACACAACTGTACAGCTTTGACAGAAGTGTAAAATAATACGAATGCTGGATATGTTTAAAATAAAGGTACCTAGTGTATATTAGTAATAGAAATGGGTATAGGTGTAATAGAAATATAAAAGGTCTTCTAGTACTTTGTTAAACTGTTGAAGGAAGAGATTAATGTGGGAATGGTGAGAAGATGGTGAAAATTGTTAAATGCCATTGGACATTTGAAAATGTCAGAACTTTGTTCCATAATAGCTACCTGAATGATGAGCTTTTTTCTGAAGGAATTCTGTTCTCCAAGGATCAGACCTATTGGTTATTTTTTCCATAATTCCTCATTTAAATGATGTGTTCACTCTATTGTTCCATATCTGCATTTCTCAGGCTGAGTAGATGTAAATTTTATTGGTCTAAGTGGTTATCAGTTAGCAGTGACAAAAATTCACATGCTAGTTAAAGCCTTGAATTCAGTTTGGTATTCATTTGAATTTGACAGATGTCTTTTTTGACTGGGGAAAAAAAAGGAGAAAATTCTTCACACTTACATCTAGGACACTATCTTTTTTCATCTGCTTTTGTTTCAATTACTATTATGCTTGGCATTTCCCAATGGATTCCTTGGACAAGATCTGGAGTATATAGGTTTTTGAAGGATAGAGATCTCGATGCAGTGTTCTAAACTTTGTTTGAGAGGATAACATCTGTCTCCAAGGGACTAATTATGAGCTTTGTTCTATACATAACCTAATACTGTCACGGAGAGGAGGAGACATCAGTTGGGGAGGTTAGTGAAATTGCTCTTGGTTTTAAGTTTACACTTCAGTTTCTGTGACCTTTTGTGAAAGACCAAGTGATTCTTGCACATCCAGTTATGTACCACACATCCCATTGTGGCCACAGCTCTGTGGCCATTCCCTGTGGCTATCACCCATTCCAAGCTGGACAATGCTTATACCATGTTTTATTGAGAAAGGACTGAACACTGGTATAAAATCATACAAAACAGGGAATTTTTTTTGTCTGTGCAGGTTTCACATTGTTTTTTATTTTTCACTCTCATTTGCCATAGTTGTTTAAGAAACAAGCACTACTTCAACTTGAAATGCAGATTTAGGTAAGGAAAGATTTAAATAGAGTGTGTTGCTTGTCTTCCAGTAGTCTTTCCTGAAGGAATCTCTTGCTGTATGACTCAAATTGATATGAAAATGCCTTTTGGATGCAGCTAGAGGGGGAAAGAATCCCTCTGAAACTGCCAGTATTGGATTTTGGGCACTAGCCAAAGTTATGTAAGGAAAAAGCAACTTCGTATTTCTCTCCATTGCAGCAGGAAGCCAGGATTTTCATGTCAGGGAAAGGTGAGACTAAATGTGAAAAACAATAATAATTGCATCTCTTTGATTACTGGAGAGCAATTCAATGTCACAGGAATAAGAGTAGTATGACTGTGTACAGGTAAAAAGTGAAACTAAACCTTAGCTGAGATGATAGGACACATCCTTCTTTCTTGTCATTAGGTTTGCTTTTAAATGCTGTACTATGGTGAATGTATAAGAATTCTTTGGCAATAAAATAGGAGATAAAATGCAGATATGTGCATACTCACTATACATTGTGAAATGCTAAATTTGCGGAAGCAAACATTTCTATTTTCTAACAATTTAAAAATGATGATACTTCACTATGACTGAATGTATTTCAGCAGAAGGATCTTTGTGAGGACTCTGTAGGGAGTTCAGTGTTCCTCACTGTATAGTTTGTCTAGCACAGTGTGAGGACACGGAGTACGGGTCACTTTTCACATCTGGGAATACAGCCATGAATATGACTAAATACTGAACAAAGATATTTGGGAACCTTAAATGTTTTGGAGAACTCAAAATATCAAACCTAAATGCTATAGAAGAAGCATTAATAGAGAATTTGGAATAAGTTGGTTCCTAAATAACTGGTTTTGAGCATTCTAGGTCTAGTGTTGAAGACTTACAGAACTGCTGTGCAGAAACAAAGTGGAATATATTTTTCCTCTGAGATCTTCCCACACCTGCATATTCCTGGTTTAGGACAAGACTGTCAAACTCTTGTTGTATGCCCTTTTAGTTTGCCTGTAATGCTGTATGTTCATCAAATGCATATATTTCATTGAGCTCTTATGAAGTAAGTGAATGAGAGTATAGTGTTTAGCAGTTTGTATGCTGGCCTTATTAAACCCTCTGTAAACTGCAGTTTTGTAATGAGGAATAAGGGCAGTTGCTGAAATGTCAGCTGCTCAGTATGAAACTCTTGGGAGATAGGATTTACATTCCTGACCTGAATCCATGCAAACTCTCTGAATTCTGGATTGCCAAAGTGCTATGTTGTCAATGTAAAATAGCACTGTGCTATCAGTATGCCAGCAGCAATAAAGATGTACTGTATGTCCCATGAATACTATATTTCCATGAAAAATTCAAATAGCAAGTTTCACATGCATCAGTCATGTTTGTGTTTCTTGTACCTATCTCCTGGTTCCACATATAAGCATCTCAAAATAAGCTTCCAAAGGTTAAACTGTATAAAAGGAATTAACATTGGAGACAAAGGTCTCAGGAGTTAATGTGATATTCAGTTTGAACTCCCTTATTGATTGATTCCCAAATGGCATTGCCTGAGGATTCAATAATTAAAGACCTACTTAGCTATTTTGTTGTAAATTACTCTTGTATTGCTTGCTCTCTTGCCCTTCAGTAAACACCAAAGTAATTTAAAATGGCAGAAGTGGTAGCTGATACGAGTGGACTTACTTGTTACATCTGTACAGTGAAATTAGATATGCTTTGGACCATTCTCAGGCAGTGAGGTCACTTGATGTGGAAAATCCTATGTCTATATTGGGAAACCATTTTACTTTCAAACCATTGTATTGGTTTTTTGGTGGTTTTTTTTTTTTTTTTTGTATTGTGTTGTTATTTCCTGGGAAATATCCTTGTTATCTACTGTCTCCAGAACCAGGAAGTTGATTAGAGAAGTGTGATTTGCTACCTGCCAAAACTGTTTGAAACTAAAATGCAACAGTCTAAACGTAAGATTTTATACCTCTTTCCTGGCCTTGCTTCATTTGCTGGTATACATGTACCATTGGATAAGCTTCATTTCACATTACCTATTTTTAAAAGCTAGAAATGTAGACAAAGATGTTGGGCAACAGCTAACAGAGAAATCACAAGATAGTTTTCCCTATCCTAATCTCTGTCTAAATTAGCCACTGATCATATTTATATGCTTAAGGCATAGCTGTGCACAAGTAGATGACATCAACCCTTTTAATTACCTGCACTGCTTTGGAGGAGATATCTGTACCAGAAGGCAAAATATTAGTTTGAAAAGAAAAGTAAGAAGTAGCTAATGGAACTGTGAGGTGCAGGTTTAGAAATAGTGCTGAATATTGTATGTGTGTAAGGTCAGTTGGAGGAAAGCACAAAGGTAAATGAGCACAACTGTGAGTGTTGGAGAATGAGCCTCTAATGACAATAAAGGTAAGGTTGTGACAGATCCTGAAGGAAAAACGACAATAGTAAAACAAAGTAGGGGATTATAATGGTGTTAAAGGAAGGTCAAAGTATATGGAAGTGGGCAGACCAGAATTTTAAATGAGTAGAAAGCTTGAGTACTCTGAGAGCTGGTTTAGTAAAATTTAGGCATTTAAAAGGGTGAATCTCTCCACTTTAAAAATTGTGTATTTGAAAGAGTTTTTTTTTTAAATTCTCACCTGAGCCTCTATTATGTAGCAAGTGCTTTTTAATTTAATTCTAGTCTTCTAGATTCATATTCTGACAGATATCAGAATCCCTGCCTCGTTGCATAAGTAGACAGTAAAATAGAAATGTTCCTTTCTGATAGATACATAAAGCAATAAGGATATTTTAAAATTCCTGTCAAATCACACCATGTAAATTATTTAATCAGATACAATAGCTACATAATGTAATGTTAAAAACAACAGAATTGCACCATTACAGAAATCAGCTAGCCCTGTTCCAGATTACAGGGGTTTATAATTACAATGTTTCTTCATCAACTTACTCAGCTTCATGCTCTCACATATCTTAGGAATTGTTACACACACTTATCTCTGTATGTTTCCATCCTCTTAAAGACATATTTTTCAAATTATTTTTTTTTCTAGAGATCATTTTTTTTTATGAATGCTGATGCTGGCATGCTGGATGTATACCAGCTAGTGCAATGGCAAAACAAAGGCTCTGTAGAGTACTGTTTATTCAGGAAAAACTGAGAATAGGACTCGGTTAAAAGCCAAGCCTCTAATTGCTGCTCTGCTATTCCTTTCTTCTAGCTTTCTTCTGTGGAAGAAAGTAAGGAGAGCCTGTCAGAGTCTAGCACTATCTGACCAGAGATTTTTTTAGGTATTCCGTGCAAGAATAATCTTTTGATTCTTCAAGTTGATTCCCAGCCAAGAGTAGAATCTGAACGAGAACCCAAGGAAAGTCCTAGGGAGGCTAGCAGAAAAGCTATGAGTCTTGGGAGCATAACAGTGACACAGACTGAAAAAACGGTTTAGCACCAAAATAAATATGCTTTCTACGGAAAATTTGAAGGAGGAAGAAGATGTTTGGCTCACATAGCAGATACATTGTATAAACAGATTCAATTTTCCTTATCGTAAGACCTGGTGAAGAAGATACACGCGTGGCTTAGCCTGAGTAAGGTTGACCAGGAAAATTCTCATAAACCATTTTATTTGTAGGAATATAGGAAAGGACCCACCTCAGTTGTAGTCCATTTTTTCAAAGCAACAAATCACTGTGCAGCTTCATTTGAACTTGCTGGTTTGCTGAAATCAGTACATTTTGCACAGACCATTTTCATTTCAACAAATCTGAGGTAGGTCTCTGACAGATCCCTGCTGGGTTTCTAGCTGATTGTGCTGCCTCAGCCTTTGGCAAGCTGCCTGGCAGGTTGACAAGCAATAGAGAGCCTGACTAACTAGTGGTTCTGAGACCTGTGCTCATCACATCTGGCTAGGAGAAACTTGCAGGCTTTTTAAGAACCATGCTTCCCTGGTAACTTCATAGGTGGACTGTTCCAGATAGAGGGCTTGCTTTTGTTTTCAAACTGTGGCATAAGAGTATAACCAGCATGAATGTTGATTTTTAAATAGCTTTGCAGAAAGACAGTCAGGAAAAATTGTCAATTTTTTAATAACATGAAGGGGAAAACTTTCATGTGAAAAGACTTTTTGTTTCTTGACAGGAAAAGAAATACATTCTATTTTTATTGAGTTGAAATCTTTATTTTTACATTGGTGTTGCTTAACAGTGAAGTCCAAAGTTAAAATTGCAATGTATTACCACAGTAATTAGACTTTCTTAATGGGCTGCTGTATGTTTTTGTCAGTAACTGAAAATTAGATATTCTAAATCTTGTTATCACATATGAATTGGGAAATTCATATGTGAAGCAGATCAAGTGAAATGTAGAAGGTTTGTTCTCTGATGCTTGCCCTGTCTTTATTACCAAACTGTCCTGTTTTGACTGGATGTGTTGAAAGGAGGGAAAGTAACAAACTGTGAAGGCTTAACTCAGTAATAAAATGTTAGCCTGACTCCTGAAATAAAATTATGACATCTTGAAATAACTTGTCTGTGGTTATAGACGAATCCAGGAAAGTGGAAAAAGTATTAATTAGGCTCTTCTAACAGTAGTTTTACCACCTAGTCTGATGGATACTAACATTTCTGGTATCAGAGTGAGTTGATTGAGTATGTAATTAGATTTGATTCCTTTACAGAAAGAATAAGTTTATCTTTGAAACTCCCCCCCACTCCTTTTTCCACCATTCAAACACAGTAGCATGAATATCCTGTGAGCTCACATGTCTTTGCCATTGGCATCTCCAGTGTCTGAGGTCCTGTCTCCCAATAAAGTCTGACAGAGCAAACTGAATGTGCTTTTAAATTTTTTTTAATTTTTTTTCCCAGACCTGGAAACTCCCTGCAACTCTGCTTTCTTGAGGTTGCACTGGGCTTGTTCTCTTTTTTTGTTTCATTCCTGAGTGATGGAGTGAAACACTGAAATGTAAATATATTCTGAGTATTTTTTCTAAAAGGGATTTGATTCAGGTAGATCGCTCCTCTCAAATTTATATATGCCTGAAATATTTGCTTTAAGAGAATGAAATAAATTTGCAGTGCCATCTTGTAAATATGTCTTCAAACCCTGTTAGCTTTCATCACATTTTTATCAGCTACCTGCTATTTTGCTAAGCGCATGATTTCTGTTCATTTCTTAATGTCAAGCAGGAAGTGGCTATGAACACATTCTTAAAGCATCACAGAAAAAAAGGTTTCCTTTCAATAGCATTATGCAATTTTTATCCTCTTTAGGATGTACATCATGCAAACGCTGCTTGATCACAGTTCTTTTTCTTTGTTTTTTATTTTTTTTTTTCCTCCTAAAGATTTCCAGGTTTGGCTGCTTATCTTGCCCTGGAGCTCTACTGCAATTTCCTGTAATATTCCAACCATAGATCTTTCAATTCAGTACAAATTGGCAGTGCTGCTGCAGTCAGCATGCATATATCTTTGCTTTCCTCTGCCTTGGGCTGGTTTTCTTTCTAGAATGTATTTGTACACCCTTTTCTGTCTATAAGAATCCATCCTTTCTCTATAGACTTTGCTCTAGAAGTTAAGTAGTTCTGTCAGTTTCCTGATTAGACCAGGTCTCACAGGCTGCAATTTACTTCACTTTTCTTAGATTCACATATTTGAGTTCCTCCTTTCTTGTTTATTATGTCTTTTGCATTCTCGGAGAAAGAATGGAAAGATCCCCATGTGATGTGTCACTGTCTTCTGAATCATCTTTCTTAACCCCATCTCCTTCACTTACTAGCCATGGCCTCATTATTTTTTTCTGATTCAATAACAGTTATCCATCAGTGGCTTTTTCTATGAGTAATGTAGGTCTCCTTTTTATCCTTTTAAACCCTTTTGGTTTATGGCAGGTCCAATATGTATGGTATCTACTGTGAATGCAAATACATGTCCTCTTCCTTTATTGAAGTGAGTAGAGATTTCAACACAGAAAGTTTAGAACAAAAACAAAACAACAAAAACTCCACTGAAAACCTGTTTGAGCTATATTTCCCTTAACCTGCATTTTAATTTGTGTCCTTCTTATTCTACCAGCCACACCTTCATCTAGAAAAATTGCAGTTTTTATAAAAATATATCTAGTTGCCAGTTTCTGTTTCCCAGGATATAAGCACCATCTTTATGGTGTGCTACAGAAAACAATGTAATTTCTGTGTGAGAAATAACATTTTTATTGTGCTTTCTGTTACTGTATCTTTTAAAAGGATTTGAAATGAGGCAAGATTCAAAAGAGGTCTTGGTTTTGGCTTGATCAAAAGCAGAAGTAAATCAGTAGTACCAGCATACATGCTCAGGAATAACAGCTATAGTATGCCTTATGCTAATTTCAGTGATTCTGTGAGAATATTGCGCTTCAGGATAACCATAGACAAAACGGTTGGTAGGTATGTCTTGCACTCTAGGAATAGAGTGGAAAATTTTCCACACAAGGGCTCTGATTAAAACAGAAAAATTAAAGCCTCAAGCACTGTAGTTAAAGTTTACTTATCTTACCTGACCTTCCAGCACATAAACTGTCTGCCTTTCTAGCACTGCCTCAACAGATATTTCAGTCACTTCCGCGACTGCCTCAACAGCAATTTCACTTGTCTCCACCATAGCCAAGGTCAACATGAAGATTAGAATCTAACCCCCTATTGTACTCTTCTTGGATTAGTTACTGCTCAGTAACAGATTTCTCTGTCCCCTGTGGAACTACTTCCCTTTGATAAGGGTTTGTTATAATTCTCTTGAAGGCCAGAGAATCTACAAGATCATTGTCTGGTTCAATTATTTATTTCACTAGCAGTTTCTAGACGAGCATTGTCATCCTGCTTTTCATTAAGCTTTCCCTCTTTTTAGCATTGCCTTTTACGTACAAAGCTCATCCTAGGGCATATCCAATAGTCGTCTATTCTGATTCCTAACATATGTGTGTGGTGGCTTTCATGAGGAGCTAGGAGATCATGGCTTGTGATGCAGAGCTAGCACAGCAGTTTTTCTATGATCTTTTTGTGTTACCCTACTGAAGTGATATGTTTTGATTTTTTTTTTCTATACCACGTTTTTGAGCTCCTGCTTCCCACCCTGTGAGACAGGGAGAAATCTTGCAAGCAAAATAATGCAGGCATGTCGTATCTGTGCAGCAAAGACATCTGTGAGTTTGTGAAGTTCTGTTTGACACATAGCAGTAAGATGTGTTGTCATAAATCTAAAAGTCCTAGTCTGGGGTATTTGGGTCTTTTTAGCCAATGGAAGTGTATGTGTGTTTAATAAAATGTATTTTAAATTATAATCTGAGTGTTACTGTGTTTTGTGGCAGTTGCAACAGGAATCTCTGTTGGTTCCCTAAGTTGATTTCTGCCGAAATGTTAGCAGTGTAATTGCATAATCCTTATAATTGTGTGTTGCGCTCTCATATGCATTCAGATCTGATTAAAATAATATCTTCTGCCATCCTGTTTGTATATTTGTAAAGGTCAAATATGTTATTAGGCTTGACTATTCAGCTGCAGGATATAAAGGACTTTTTACAGCATCTGTAATGTGATACACACAGAAGCCTTCCCGCTTAAAAAATGACACATAATGGTCTCAAGGGTCACAGGCACATTTTTTCTTATCTACTTCATTGCAAGTTGTGGTGCTAAATCTAGTCAAGCCAGAGGAGAAAGTGTGAACCTGACTAGAAAGCTGTGGTGCTGCCTTGACGATGCTTCATATTTAAATGCTGTTAGTCTTGAGTCAATTATCTTTTTTGGTCTTTACGCTCACGTTGCATTCAGAACACTTACTGCAATAGCTATTTATGGGTAAGTAGATCTAATTCCCTTTATCTTTCCCCTTTCTTCGAACACATAGAACTTGGTTCACAAGTGCAGTATATTTGAATGCTATAGCTCTTTCCTCTGGGCCTGTGGCCCAGCTGCAGCTGACTAGTACTCTGCCAGAACAGCACTTGGACATGTAAATCTGCTAATATTAATAGAAGTCCCAAAACACTATGTGAAAGTAATTTTGGCAAATACCTTTTGTGTTCCAGGGAAGTCAGAAGGACCCATTTTGTCTCTGAGAAGTGTAGTGACATATTCTGTGTATTTCAGACAGATTTACCTGTCTAGATTTAAAGGAACTGTGTGGACAGCAGCCTTCTGATATCACATAATGTATTCAAAATTTTACCTTAAGGTACATCTCTGCTTTAATATGGAAACTGGAGTGATTGGAAATGTGCAGTCCTGTGAGATACCAAGTATGAAGCAATAGAGATTTTATCCAAGGCTGGCCTGAGAGGCCTGAATTTCCAGCTCTATAACAGATTCCTTATATTATTTTAAATAATTTTGTCATTCAATGCCAGAACCCACCGTTTCTGTAAAGAGGCAAAGAAATATTGTGGTACTGCTTGCAATTTTGTCCTCTCGTTCATGCTTTTCTTTAAATCAGAATCCCCTTTGGCACTGTTGCGATTTGTACCTTTTTGTACCTTCTGAAAAGTCTGGTCAGCAGCTTCCCAAATTAGTTCAAGGTTGATTGTTACTTTAGAAAGGATATGAGATGCTTTAGCAGCCTGACTTTTCTGCTGAAGGTGAACTTCTAAGAGACTCTTCAGTAACACAAATCCAAGGGAGCCTTTAGGTTTGTTCTCAGTGGACCTTGCATAACCAGAATCGAATAGCAGCTACCAGTAATTGGATAATGTGTGAAATGGTTAGTGTTTTTGTCCTATTTTCTCAGACATGCAGTTGCTTCCTTCTCGTAATCAATAGTATTGAGGTTATTAGCTTCCGGAAAGGCTAAGAGCCACAACAATATGTAAAGTATGTAGGTGAGGTGATAAAGACCTCTTACATTGCATGGAAAAGATATACACAGTATAATGGTCTTCAATGAAGTATAAAATATCCATACTCCTCAGTGACAGCTACTGGTGTTACAAGTGTTGACTACTTCCCTATGACAATACATGGACATCTTTAGAGAGTATTCTTGCATCAAGTATCCTGTGCAGGATCTTTGTAATTAAACAAAAGCAGTCAAAACTGTATTAGCTAGCCTTGCATTCCCTGATTATTTGTCTCCATAACCTAATTGACTAGATTGTTATATTTAAGATTCTGACTTGGATCTGATTTGGTAGAGCAATTACATCTAGTTAGTGCACTAGTATGATGCAGGTTGAAGTGTTGTTTAATCTCATTAAACTAGTAGTCATAGGTTGAAATGGCAAAGGGCAGATGAATCAGGATGCTGACGTGACGCTGTAGATGTTCTCCGAACAGAGCTAATGTCTATCTACAGTAGGATGTTAGAGTCAATGTAGTCACCCATCTTAGAGAGATGGCTTGGTTTTGTTTTGTGGCCTGGTCAATCATACACAGAGCCTTAAGAATGTTTTAGGGTAACTCTGCAAAGAATTCAACCCCTTCTCTTCTTGTAAGAGAAGGGGTCCACCAGCTGCAGAAACTGTGTCATATGATGAAAGGAATATCTTGTTAGGACAACTACTCTCATGCTTTTCCATTGCTCAGGACAGGGATTGCCTAGTTCCTTGGCAAATTGTCTTTCATTGATCATTAATTTAATGAGATTCAGTCTTAATTCTGTTTCGAGTTGGTGGATTAAACTGGTCCTGTTCTCTCCCCTACGTGAAGCAGTTAATATAAAATAAAATATTATAAAGTCAGTAAAGCTGTGTTTTTAAGGTTACTTTGTCTCTAAGGGAAGAGAATTCTGAAATAGAATAAAAATTTATGCAAACAATCAAAAATTACTCAGGGAAAAAAAAACCCGAATCTGTATTACTTTGAGAACAAGAAGATTATGGCTTGAGGAAATAAAATTATAGAAATGTTATTGAGAGTGTTTAAAGGAGATAGAAAGCTCCAGAATTGCACTGTGCATACAAGGGAGGTTTCACAGATCCCTGGAAGATTAAGGCAAGTGTGGCAGCAGTTTATAAAAATAATTTCAAGCCAGAGTGCAAAGAGAAAAGAAAAGTTTGCACTACTTTCATTTTTTGAATTAGAAGTGTTAGCTAACATAAGAAACTTCAACTAGCTGTGCATCCCTGTGAAGTCAAGGGTAATAAAGTCTATTTCATAGAATCATAGAATGGCAGGGTTGGAAGGGACCTTTAGAGATCATCCAGTCCAACTCCCCTGCAGAAGCAGGTTCACCTAGATCAGGTCGCATAGGAACATGTCCAGGCAGGTCTTGAAGACCTTCAAGGAAGGAGACTCCACAAGCCCTCTGGGCAGCCTGTTCCACTGCTCCATCTTTTACTAGCATGTTGTCTTTAAACATGGTTTGATCTTTTAATAAAACTACAGCAGGGAACACCCAGTTATTTTTGACCCACTGCCACAGAGAAGTGGCCTTCTGATTTACTGATATTTTTATCCAGGTTGTTAGTATTAGCAGGTCACTGCTTACTTGTTGCTGTAGCTGACGCTGTTCATCATTCTCATTTATTACTGCTATGTCAGAAAGCCTTTCTGTTCCCAGCATGGTGTGAAGGAGAATAGAGAGAAATGGTGTTTACAATTTATATAGCATGAGGAGAGACATGGATGGTTTTAGGATATGTAACTTACAATCTTGAATTCCTTAATGCATTGCATGAAAAAGCCTATTTCTTTCCAATCATCCACAAAGGGATTCTACAATGATGAGCTCTGCCACATGGTCTACACTGCTTTGTGTTAGAGGAGGTGGATGTTCCTCAGTATGTCACAGCGATCATCATGACAGGATGTCATGGCTTACTAGTGCTTAAATCTTTGACAGCTTTATATATATGTCATGTGTACATGTGTCTGAGGGAAGCCAGTTGCAGGCAACATGGCAGAGAATGTTGGAAGGAGAATAATAAAGATACTTAAAATTGTATTCTGAAAATGGAAGGGTGTCAGTGTAAAGTGTCTAGACTTTGAGTAATTCTGAGCACTGAAATGAACTCTAGGCAGACTGTGACAGGCTTCCTTGCACCAACCTTTGATCTCTGTTGTGCTGTAGCACACATTTACATGCATTAGAGTTTATACAGTATACGGTTATATGGGAGCATTTTTGGTTTTATTTTTGTTTGTTTCTTTTCCTGTGAAGGAAAGATCTTGTCAGAAAAGGCTCTATAATACAGAAAAAAAATGCGGGATTTTTTTTTTTTTTTTAAATAGGTTTTAAGTTGCATAGGGCCATTATGGGACTGGTGTCATCTCCCCTAAGACCTCCTTTTGATCAGGAAGAGAAGCCTTGCTGATCTTGGCAAATGTAGGCTTCTGTGTGGTCTAACTCCTGATGAAAGAGGGTGAAATAGGTAAAGCCAAAGCAAAGGAGAAGCAACTAGGTCTATGGTCTAATCAGATCACCAAAGGTAGGAGGGTCCAACAGTAGATCTTCCATAAAAACAGTCTTTGGACAGTCCAGCTTCTCAAAGCAAGTTGGACTAGAAAGGTGAGGCCTAACCCTGAACAATAGAAGTTGCACGACTGCAAGGTAAAATTGTAGATATTTTATTGTACAAACTAGTTTGGCTATTCACATTCTGGTTTTAAGTTTGCTTTGCTTCTTGACAGTGTCACTAATAGGTCTGTTCACCAAACAAGTGCTTTCAATTCATATCAATTAAGACATAGAAGTGTCCTTCTGTGAGTTGTCATTAGCCACAAGCCAGCAGCTACAGACATAGACCAGGGCTATAGACATAGATAATTTTGTTCCATTCACTTTTAATATAAGAGCTTGGTGGGATAGTGAACAGTCTTGATAAAGCCTAGTACAGAGGGTTAATCCAGGGAAGAAATCTTGATGTGCCAAAAAAATATAGCTTACAATATGAACAAAAAGAGGAAGGCAGAAAGATTCAATAGCGTGGTGAGGTTGTGGTGCAGCAGAGTGTGACAGTAGTGTTACATTAATGGAACCTAAAGCGCTTGCCTCTGTAATTCTACAATACGGGAATGACAAGGGCTCTTAGGGTAGATGGCATAAAAACTTGTAGTAGCTTTCTTTCCCATAACTCTCTTGAATGATACATGCTGATCACATTTCTGCTGATAAAATCTTAATTGCATTGTTCAGTCTTGGATGGAAATCTGAAACTACGGTATAGTCAAGCCAATGATGAAAGTAGCCAAAAAATGCAAATCAAAGGGTGAAAATCTACACCTGGAAGAAGTACAGTGGGATAGCAAGAGTTAAAAAACAAACAAACAAACAAACAAAAAAAAAAACCAAAACAGTAAAATCAGTTCCCTTTACCATTTTCAGGCAGTGGAACAAATATACAATGCTCCAAATAGCTTTCCAAATAGAGAGTTCTTTGACCCTAGTCAGAATACATCTGTGCCATTTTGACTTCTGGTCAGCTGTGGTTAGCTGGGGTAGAATTTTGCTGGTGACATGCAGAGATTACTCTCTACTGCCTCTGCCTGAACTTCAGAACTACTGTACTATCAGGACTGTGGGAAGGAGCAGAGCAGCAGGAATACAGGCAAGAAATGCATTTCCCTTGTCCTTATCTGTCTCCAGCATGTTGTTTCACAGTGGACTTCTACTGAATGGGTTGTTGCCTTAGCAATGTTGATATAGCAAATGAAGAAGAAAACCTTTCAGGGAAGCAGTTGGCAGCAGTTTGGATTACACCTTCTGCATGGAGGATAAGTAGGCTGACTGAAGCTGTCTGTCAAATTTTCTCCAGAGCTGTTAGTTTCACCCAGCTAATTCCACTACAAGTCAGTGTCATATTTTAATGTGTATTAGTTTTTAAAGCTGAAAGCTGGGAGAAAATTGTTTCTCTTATATTTTCTGTACTGTACCTAGAGATAAATAGAAGGCAATATTAGGTAGTGGTGGAAAGTGAAGGATTGTGAGCCACATAACAACGCCTTACATGTTTGCAGTAGCTTTTAAACAAAAAGAGTTTAAAGTGTTATGTATTATGATGTTTAATGGTTAACAGAAACTTACCTAAGTTTGATTAACTTCTATAACAGAATGCAACTAATATATTTAACTTACTCATTAGACCATAAAGTTAACTATTTCATTTGTTATCTTGTGGAATGCAACTGTGTACAGTGGGAGCTGTGAAGTAGGCTAGCGATGGATATATCAAGTGTCCATTGGAAGATTAAGGGGGAAAACAAGGTTAGGTTTTTGCCACGTAACACCCACTTGTTCATACTTGATAGCAATAGCTGTAATAAGGATGTGATTCTATGATTTACGTTCAGTTTGTGGAAGTCTCTAGAAAGCTCTAACAGACATTTGTTGAATAAAAACCATTTACAGCAATAGGTTTCCTGCAGGAGTTTCAAGACTGTAGAATTAGTTCTTAAAAAGCTTTTGATTTTCACACATGTGGTGTAATTATTCCTAATTTTCAACCACTGCAGTTGGATAAAAGATTGAGGAAATGCACAAAGTACTGTGATTCTCGAGGCCGAGAAGGATAAGCTAACCAACCAAATAGAAATACTTGTACTGTCTGTTGTGCAAGGCAGAATAATACAGAAGAAATTTATGTTAATGAAGCTTTAGGATAGGCGTAAGAATTATTCAGACACCAAAGGACTTGATAATAGACCAACATAAACAGAAGCATCTGTCTTTCTGAAGAGCTAGCTGATTAAGAAAATTACTGCATGTGTTTAACTAAGCTTTTATACTAACCTTAGGTTACTGGTGAGGATTAGAGGCTTTGTAATTTTTTTTGATTGAGAAGTTTTAATTTAATCTTTGTAGGAAGGCACTTAAACACTTTCATTAACATATTGGACTCAAATATAGTTTGTAGAACTGGAAGCTGAAATGTGTAAGTAATTGTAACTAATGGGGAGAAACAATCATACAAGAACTGTTGGAGGACTTCTTTGCCTCCTGCTGATCCACCTGCATAGAGAAGACTCTCCAAGCACCTAATTCATTGGGGTTTAGCGTTGCTTGGCATTACTGGAGCAGCTATTGCATTGTGCTGGGGCCAATTTTTTTTCTAAGACTGATTCCTTTTCCATAGCTCTTGCTGTTTTCTAGAGAAAATACAAGTGTATGGCAACTCTCCTGAAAGTGAATGAAGTCACTAGATTCTTGTAAGCTTGACACTATCACAAAAAGATATAAGCTTGTCTATGTTTTAGAAGCAAGTGCAACAATAAAAGTTTTGTGGAGTAAAGACTGCTGTAATATTACATGGACTCTAAAAAGTCTTTTTGTGACTGAACTAGTAAAATAGTGGACTATGAAAGTGTAATAAATAGTCCCTATCCCAAAATCCAGTTGAGGAGACTGTGTTGTTGACACATTTACAAATAAGGTCTGCAACACTTGCTGCCTTATTTCTGAGAAACCCACAGTTTACCAGTGTGACACTAAGAGCATTTACTTCTAGGGAAATACATTGTTTGCTTCATGTGTACTGCAGCATGGCATGCCAAAGGGAATAGTCCAGAAGGCTGCTGCCACAGAGCACCCTGAAGGAGCTTCACATTTCTTTGTTTTTGTTGCTGTGGTCTGATGATTAGCAGAGCAGAAAAGAGCTGGCTGACTGAATTCCAAATGTAAGCCATCAACTCCCTTGCCATGGAGTTGTCCACCCCCCCTCCCCTCCCCTCCCCGCAGAAGCAGGTTCACCTAGATCAGATTGCATAGGAACATGTCCAGGCAGGTCTTGAAGACCTCCAAGGAAGGAGACTGCACAGTCCTTCTGAGCAGCCTGTGCCAGTGCTCCCTCACCCTCACAGTGAAAGAGTTTTTTCTTATATTTAAGTGGAACTTTTTGTGTCCCAGAGTCATCCCATTACCCCTTGTCCTGTTGCTAGCTACCATAGTTAAAAGGGATGTCCCAACCTCCTGACACCCACCATTTAGATATTTGTAAATGTGAATAAGATCTCCCCTCAGTCTGCTCCAGACTAATAAGCCCCTGTTCTTGCAGCCTTTCCTTGTATGAAAGATGTTCCTATCCCCTGATCCTTGGTGACCCTGTGCTGGACTCTCTCCAGAAGTTCTCTTTCCCTCTTGAGCTGAGGAGCCCAGAACTTGACACAGGACTCCAGATGAAGCCTTACCAGGGCCGATGTATGTAAATTCAAATAAGTATATTAGCAACTTCATATTATTATCTCTGATTGGTAATGTAGATGCTTCATACCAGATGAAAGATTGACTTCCTTTTGGTGAGCAAACGTTATAGGTTTTTATCAAGCCATTTCTGAGTGATGGAATTCATTTGAAAGTTTAAAGATTGAACTACTATCGTATCAGCCTTTCCACAGGTATTTCATTGCTTCCTGTTGCAGCAGCCATTTATAAAATTAAATTGAAATCAAGTGGAGTTTTGTTTTTTTGAAGTAACACTGACAACTGTCACCAAGTCAAAAGATTTTCCAATAGCTTGAGGTCTATTGTGTCTTTTATTTTGGCTGTCTGGAACTTTGAAAGCACAGTGGTACCTAGACTCAAACAATGTATGACATTGAACGTTATCTTAATCCCTACAATAAAAACAGAGCATTGAAGATGGAATTCCAGTTAATAATTAAGGAGGGAAGGAAGGAACATCCAAGATTTGGTGAAAAGCAGAGTTTGATTTAGACTGTTTTACAGATTTGTAGAATGTTGAGAACAAGTTTTTGCCACTAAGCTAACATCTTCATTTTATATGAATATTGATACTTGCTCTATGCCAGGTTCTACACGTGATATAAACCCTTTCTCTATTTTAATTGTAAATTAACAACCAGGTTTACAGGATGAGAATCTAATCTTACTGTTTTCAGTGTACTGTAATTTAGGACTGTCTATATAGACATCATGGCCATTACAGCTATATAGGACTAGAATAAAATGAAGCAAGATTTCAGTTAATGTATATATATATGTGTGTCTATATAAAGGTACAATTTAATATAATACATTAAAATATTAATGTATAGTTACATATATTTATATTTTCTTGTACTTGTAAAAAAAAGTACCATCTCAACATCATCTTCCCAAGTCTTCTATATTTCCCATCTTATACATACTTGAACTGTGTCTCTTGTCTTTAGTTTGCTGATTTGTTGTATCTTCTCTTGGAAAATCAGGATTTTTGAGGATCAAAAGGTATTGCTTCCTTTCTGTAGCTCTATCTGTCCTAAACTCTTAGATATCATTGCTCAGAAAGAGTTAGAATGTCAGCACTGTACAGTGTGTGCAGTTTTGAAGATTTCTTAGACAGTAAGGCCATGGAGCAAATTCTCACTCTCACTCTAATGAATTTACAGGGACTATCGAAGGTAATACAAAGAGATCGTTTCTTTAGCAAGATCATCATCTTTTATGCCCTCATATTTTCTTTACATGAACCATTATTGTGCTTTTCATGTCTTAACCTGCTTCCACGTTTTAAAAGGCCTATTTAATTTCCCTGTTCCTTTTTCTTAATCTTGTGTGACATTCTGTACCTGAGCACTTTGGGCAATTCTTGAGCAAGCTTTTCTTATCTGCAGAGAGACTGTTTTGGCACATCCAACTTCCACGATGCAGCTGGGCATGCTAGATTGAATTTTCCTGCTTCATATTGCCAGCTGCCAGACCATAATCTCTTTCTAAACCCAAGAATTATCAAACTCCTCAACTTTTTCTCTCATTACTGTTGCTGAGGCCCATATGGCAGATTTACATAGGAAGACAAAACAAAGCAATTCTGCAATTATTCTCAAAGCAAAGGCTTCTGTGTTGAATCAGACGGTCCCACTGCACAGATTTTGGTGCAGTCTCATGTGTTTTTCTGAAAAAAGTGGTAGACTAAACTGGGCACTGACTGAGAGCACTGAATTTTAATCTGGATTTCAGTATTGCCTATATGTTCTATGGCTACTAATTTCACCTGTTTGAATTTAAATAGTAAGGCCTCCAGAATGAGGGCTGCCTCTTCTTGTCTCCCTGTACTTGCACAGTGTTGCTACAGTAGGCTTCAAACCTTAGGCATTGCTGCATCAGAAGTTTGCTTTAGTCACTGACATATTCACAACCTAGAAGCCAATTTATTTATCTGCTTCCATGTGTTTAGAACACCTCGCAAATGTTTTCAGTTCAGCTCTCAAGCTTTCAGTTCACTCTGTTTCATAGTGAAAGGATTTGTCCCCTAGAAGGACATAATATCCTTGATTTGAGGTGAGGCTGTAGCAAACCCACGTGTTCTTCCATTTCTGAGAGATGAGAGTTGACAGATACCTCTTTAAATGCATATGTTGCTACTACACTTGACTGAGTTAAGGTAGCAAAGGTGACAGGCATATAGTTGAATGGTTGAATTCTAACCTGTATTTCTGGGGAAACATATTAATTGTAAAAGTATATTACTTTGTTGCTTCTTTAACGGTACATGAATTATGTTTCAAGGATGGCTTCTTTGGGAATAGGAAATCAAATATGAAGGTGTAACTGATTCAACACCATTAGTGCTAGTATAATGGCCAAAAGAGCATTTCCAACCGTTTCCCTGAAACACTGTGGAACAGAAGTTTTTTATACTTTGACTTGATCAATTAATGTAATGGGTAGCATTTTCCCATAGATCTCCCTCAGTGTTACTTTAAACCTGAAATTGACATGAATCATCCAGGTGCTACTGATGGAAAAGCCAACAGAGAAGAATTGTCTGAATATATACTTAATGAAGTATGTATTTTGCCATTTATATTAAACACTTGTCAGCAGGTAGATGAGAAGGGGAAAAAAGTTAACTAAAAGTGAAATATACCTACAACATATCGCTTTTCTTGAAATGCTTTGTTTTCCCTCTTATTTTACTATGGCAAATGTGTTTGCTCTTTTAATTACTGAATTATATCCAAATATTTTTCTTTCAGAGTCGGGAATAAAGGCTATTGATCCTTAAGCAAGCCTGTTTCCTAGTATTTTATGTCTGATTATAGATTTGTTTGTTAAAGGGACCAACCCCTATTAAGCAAGGTATTGACACTTGTGAATTTGTGGGGGCAAAAAGAGGAAATCAATAGTGATTGTTGCTATTCTCTTTCTGTTTTTCTTGCTTTGCAATTCTACCTTGGAAGTCAGTCAGCAGGCCCTTCCTGAGCGCTCAGCTGCTCATATTGGGTAAATAACAGGAAGTAGTGTAACTAAAGGACCGACTAGTACCGGGTGTTGAAATTGTGAAGTGATTTATAACGTGATTTTCATCTTGGCAAGCTGCCATCCTTTCAGTAGTCAGTTGAATCTTCAAATGACTCTCAATGGGCATATGTGTTACATTAGAGAGATAGAGCAACTTCCAACCTGCTGTGAAATCGTTTTGTGAGTCATTGTTTCAGTTGGACAGACCACACTATTGTCAGCGGTACAGAGCACGTTTTCAATAGACAGTGCGTTATGCCAAATGCAGGGCAATCTCACAGAGCTAGTGAGTTTAAACCAGCCCCTCTACTCCCTCTGTGCCTCAATATATGAGTTAGAAACAAAAGTTTGAGAATTGGTATTGGAGAGTAAAAAAACCCATACTATTTCTAGGATTTTATCCATAGGTGAGCTGAAGAGCTGAGAGATGACTTTTCCAAAAGCATAAAATACAGGGGCTGTTTAGAAGATTTGGGAAATCTTTGGATACTATTTTCAGTTTTTAGTCTCTAGCGTATTGTACATTACATGAAAAGTGCGTAAAGTCTATCTAGGCCTGGTGCACAAATTTGCAGAGCCATAATATTAACCAGAAATGATGATGCTGTGGGGTGAAGAGTTTCACTGTTTTATCCAGCCTCAATTTCACATGTTATGTTGACGTAGGGTAGCTATCCAATGGGTGCTTTCACTCACATAGTTCTTTCAGTAATCTAGCTAAAGGTATGAAGGAGAGGATATTAACTGAATTGAAAGGCAAAGGATGGAGAAACACAGTATAAATGAATGAGAGTTGTTGAAAATATTATTAAAAAGGTGTATTTTTCAGAATTTGTTGAGAAAAGTCCTCTTAGCCTATTCTCCTTGCTCTATCTAAATTAGAAGAGCAAAAGTAAATAACACTGATTTTTCGTGTGTGAGTGTTCAGGTACAGAGGCAATTTCATCATGAAATCTAGCTAAGATCGAGAATAGGGCTTCTATAATGTGCAACTTTAGTAGCTTCAAGTTAGAAACCTAAAATGATGGGATGCCTTTGATAAAGACACAAATTATGAGGCAGGAAAGAGATTGCATGAGGTGGAGCCAATCTTTTTTTCCAATGGGTTGTTTGAGAGACCACAATGATTGGGCTAGCCAGGGTATCCTAAGGAATATTGCATTTCAATTCAAATCACTGAAAGTCAGCCCTAGTTGCTGCAAACTGCAGAAGGAGCTGGCATCAGAGCTCCATCAGTTCCTGGTCTTTTGTAGTCTTCTCAGGTGTGTTAAGATTTCATCCTTGTTCAGCCTGAGGCTGAGGTTATGCTGATATCAGTGTTTTAGTCCAGAAGCAGTAGTGCAGTTTTGCAGAACACACTCTGCTTGTCCAGTAGTTACCTACCTGTTCATTCAGTTTAGAAAGGTTTTGATTCATACAAGCTACTTTCTTGTGGAGAAACAAGAGTTATAAGCTCCAGTCCAGGTGAAGACTACATGCATGCTAATGCCCGCTGGGGTGAGAAAGGTCTGAACCAAACCAGCTAGTGTGCTATCACAAAGTCCTCCAGCACACACTAAGCATTCACATGCCAGCAGTATGCTGTCAACAGCTCCTCTAACACCTTAATGAGCTGCTTGTGCTACAGAAAGTACCTTCATATTTATTATCAGATACCTGCCCTGAGTTCTTTGTGATTCTGCTGATTTTTGCCTCATTTGCTCTGGCTTGGTGCATTTTCTGTTTAAACCTCAGGTAGCAATTTTGGCCTTTTTTACTTGCTGGAAAAAATAAAAAGAGTTCAGAATTCATGTGGGTTTTTTAATTAAAAAAAAATATTGTGCCATTTTCTCTCTTTGAGTACACTCTGATTATGTTGTTTTTTTCTTTTCCTTTAGTTCTATTTTCCAGTGAAAGGTGATGTATCTGTAGTTTCAGCACTCCTAAGCTAATTGTTTTCAAAGAAAGCAGGATAGAATGACAAAATCTGTACAATATTCTGTTCAAAATCCATCCCACTGGTAGTGCTCTAACTGTGGGTTTAGTGCTTGTGGGATCTTTTTGCGTGTCCACTTAAGACTAAAATCTGAAAAACTCCAAAACTCCATATTATCATTGTTGCATTGCTTCTCTTTAGTCGAAATTAACCTTCAGTTTGTGAAGCAGTCTGCACCCTGTCCTTGTTTGTAAGTTACACAAGCTTTATGTGCACTGTGCCATGACCTCACTAGCTAATAAAAATATGTATTTAAAAATAGACAGAAAAGTCAGGAAGGAGAACAAACTTCAGAATAGCAATACTATTTAACATCACATGCCCTTTTCTCCCATAGTTCTCCTTGTTCCTTACCCATCTGGTTGATATATAATCTATGTTGCTCATCTTTAGTATGAAAAGACTCATTTGTGCCTACAGCTAGGGTATGGTTTTATTTTTCTTATCCTTTCTCAGGTGTCCTTGAGGTATCTTCATATCCCTATATTTCTATTATTCTGTGAAATGTTGGGTATAATCATTTTGTCAAGGACTTCAGGAGGAAAGTGAGCTCTTAAGAGGTGTGGGAAGCAGCAGTCAGTGTGTCAGACTGTTCCCACTGCCTGGATGCTGTGGAGCACCAAAGCAACGTAGGTTAAAATAGCTGGACTGCTGTCTCTCTCCTTCTAGTGGCCTTGGAACACCTGGTGACTGCAGCCCAGCAGGGGACTTGGATGTCATATTCTCTGTCTTTTAAGCAAGGTGTAAAATAGCTGGTTACTTGATTTAGAGGATGCACATGAGGAATTTGAATGCTGGAGGGGAAGCATGTAGCAAATGTTACAGATCTGGAGAATCAGAGTACAGCAGGTATTATTTCAATTAGGATTTTACAACTAGTAACACATTCTGTCAAAGAAAATTGCTCATAGCTGTTGCTATTGGAGCATGTATTGAGGAAAGTGCCCTCTAAGGCAGAAAATGTCTTTTAATAAAAATCAAAGGATTCACATTGATGAAATCCTGAACTGGTGCCAAAGTGGATGGACAGGAAATAAATAACCTATGCAGGATATGCTGGTGAATAACTGTTCTGTGTTGTTAGTATTATGCTTAACTCTTAGCCACTTATCTGGCTGAGTTGCAACAATAGTAATCAGGGAGTTGTTCCTTTAATTTTAAAGGCAATGAAACACTCTAGTAAAGGACTTGGCATAAAAATATTACTGCATCAGTTCAATACACTGCCTAAAACTGTGTCTCTGTTAGTAATTGCATTATTTTATCCATTCAGGAGTCTGGATATTTTTGGGGTGGATAAGTTGGTTGTCTTTATGTCTAATGCTCAGTGTTCATAGAGAGTGATAAACTAGTCTGTCCTTCACCACTCAAAAAGTCTTCTGACAGCAACAAAATGGTATCAGATGACAAATAAGAGCAGACATCACTCTAGTAAGCTAAGGGAGAGACCCATAGCTCGCAACCAAAGTGTTATTGAAGCTTACCTTCTTCTCTAACAAGGTATGGAAGTCTCTTCACTGCTTCTGAATATTAAGTACAGCAAAACAGGGAGAATCTCTCCTCATTTGCTTGTGCTGGGCAAACCATCCTCTCCCAGATACAATGCCAGCTTTGCAGCAAAGGCAACACAGAGTTACCTAGTTGACGGCAAATGCTGTGCATCTGAACACAACCAGGTATACAGGAAAGAACATCACTTTAACATAAATTACTGTATTTGAAATTTAATTCCAGCCTAAATTGCTTTATATTGGCTTGTGAATCAACAGGCTCATAGAGAAATAATCTTGATATAAGTAAAAGAACCCACAAGAACCCAACCCAACAAGAACCCCACAGACTCAAACAAACAAAAACACCCCAACAAAATAGATCTCTAGGGCAACTGCACTAAAGAGTCTGTAGAATCAAATTGAGACAGATTCCCCTATTGTAAGATCTAGAGCACGACTTAAAAATTCTGCAGACCATACAATGTCTTCTATAGCACTAGTCAAGGGACTTCCTTGAAGAAGCAGCTATTAGAGTACAGCTTGGCCTTACAGCATAGAAGGGCTAACAGAAAGACATAACAGATGATCCTAGTAGAAAAATCCCCACTTGCTAGTCTGCAATAATAAATGTTTGCTTAAAATTTCTAAGAGCTTTAAATAATTTTTAGATTAAAAGCATATAATTTTAGCTTTCCTGTTAAAGGTAGATGAAGTATTCCAACTACAGCTGCAACTGAATATGGGAATATATGGGAATATAGAAGACTACATAGTAGAGTAGCCAGTATGCTAATAGACATATAAATAAATGTAAACATTAACACACAAAATATTTGACTGTATTCACAATAAATCCTATGTGCATTTTTTTTATTTCAGTGGGGTTTTTCTGTTTAGGTTGACTGATACATGTTCATGAATCTGGATTTATCTTTATACTTACTTGTATGTATTGTATTCTGACTATTGTTAGTACCTGAACTGATTTGGTTGTTTTTTTGGTTTTTATTGTCTTGTCACATTTTAAATACACATGGAGCTATAAATGCCACATACTTATCTTTATTGAATTGTCACCTAGTTTGGAGTGGAAGACACTCTGAGTTTCTTGTAATCTCAGCTTCCATTATCAGTATCCATTATCCAGTATCCTATCTGGTTTCAGTTTTGCTTGTTTGTAGCTGTTGATCCACAATAAATTTGGTTTTGCACCCCCCCCCCCCCGAGTTTAATCTTCATTCACAGATGGTGTTTCATTTTTCTGAATAGTCTCTAAGCCATGCTTTAGTACCTTCTAAGAAGAAAATTTTTGCTCCTTTGACCTGTTTAAGCTGATCTTATAATTCTTCTGTTGAGCTTCTTCTCTCTCAGTAGCTTAGGGCTTCTCTGTTTGTTCCGTCTCATTTCACAGGAGCATCACCTTTTAACTTACCTCCTAGAAGACACTGCCTTTCTTCCAGTGCCGATATCAATGCCTCTCCAAGATGTAGAAGATCTCAAGATTCTGTATGTCAGAAGGTAGTGGCATTACCAAGTTTTAAAATTGCTGGTAACTGCCTGATTGCAACAGCTTTTTTAAAGAAACTTTCAACAAATTTTTAATGATAAATGTTGCTCTCTAGACTAAGTCTGCCCACTGACTCCTAACATGATGATATTTATTCTGTGATGCAATTGAGGCAGTCATTTAACAACTTTTGTCTGTTAAAAGATCTCAGCTCTTTCATCCCTTCATTCCCAAGGGAGGATGCAGCAGTCTCTGATCAAAGGACAAGGTATGAAATCTCTTTTGCCAACCTAGCTTGTGGGATTATCACAGTTTGTGGCTACTGGTGGTGTTTTTAAACTTTTTATTTCTCTTGTAGGTTCTCTGTTTAAGCATATCTAGTTTTGCTATACTGAAATTTACCACAGCAGGTCTCAGAATGCAGTGCTAGGATTACCCTCTACTTTGTGTCCTAGGCTGTATTTGTGGCTGACTTCAGGGTTGTACTTCTACATATTGCATTCTAGTTTCCAGTGACATTTTGATGTCTTTCACCTGGCTTCCTTTTTTTTTCTTTTCATCCTATTTCATCATCAGCTTCTTTTCAAGGGCATGTTTTGCTTGGCTTAGCCACTCTGGGTTTACATATTAATTGCTCTATGTGGAAGCATCAAACTGAACCCAGCTCACTGTCTGGCTTTAAAGAGGAAAGCATGATATTTCTGTAAGTTTCCTCTATGTTTTGTTTCCCCTCTGTGTCAAGTATGATTTATTGACTGGCCAAGAGGCTATTTAAAGCACGCCAAATACACATAATAGATGTTTGTACTAGAGGTTATTCTCACTGCTGTTGGGGTCATGGGCACAACAAGAATAAAAAGTGGAGCACGGTGATGACTCTACGGCTGTTGTGCATTCAGTGGGTACGTTATAATAACCCCAGGGAGGTGACCAAAGTGTTGGAAGCTAAACCAAGGTCTCTCAACCATCAGAATATTGATGTGCAGTTAGAGACTAAGCACCAACCAAACTGTTTCCCAAATCTTGTTAAATGTCATAGTCATTAGAACAAATATATAGGATTAAGAGCAATAATAATGAGGCCTAGGCATTTGCCCGCATTCTGAATAGCTCAGTGTGTGCTGCCTTTCAACCTGTAGCTCTCGAGTTCTCTGCACAGAACATACACTGTGAACTGAAGAAAAAAAATGGACAGTTAGGATTGGTAGAGACTGTCCATATAGAAATTTACTCATTCAAATGAAAAAGGTAGAAATCAAAAGCTGGTTATAGATATAAGGTCAGCATTATTTACTTGGTCTCAAAAGCAAGGAACAGTTACACTGAAATGGAATTTGACCATGTAGAAAGTAATGTGAAATTGAAAGTTATCAGTATAACCTAGTCTTACCAGCCATCTAGAGTACGAAATCATGCCCTACAGGGCATATATGTCTATATGTGAGACAATATGCATTCTCGGTTTTATTTGGGAAGCTTCTGAATGGGAAAGCTACTGTGAAGTTGTTCTTTGGTCACTATTCTTTCAATTTTTTTCCCAATTTGATGAGGACTGTATGTGTTATTGAGAGACAGGCTTATAAAAATGAACTCATCTCACATTAAAACAATTTTAAAATGTGGTATATAACTGTTTTTTTTTTAAAAAAAAAAAGCAATTTTAGACTTTTCTGCTTTGTAGGTTACTGATAGAAAAGTAGTATTTTGAGTTTCATGGTCAGAGGAAGAATAATTGAATGGGGCTTGTTAAACCATTCTCATTTTTCCTTTCTATTAGCTAGCAAGAAATACTCTAAATGACAGTTAGATAATATGCTGATTGTTTTAAATCAAGGGATTTGAGTTTGATATTATGTTAAAAGCTGACTTTTTTTTTAAGAAATTCATAATACTTATTGGAGAAGGCTTGCTACATATTAAATATCAGGGATTTTTTTTATCAGTGGATAAAAGGGAATATAGATTTGGCAAGCATTTATTTAAGCTGACATATGTTAAGCAGAGGATGCCATGGTATAAGTAGCCAGATTAATTAATGCTGCTTTCTGGATGCTATTGGAAACATTTTTCATCCATTCTTTCCTTCTGCCTTTCATACCACCATCCACCTTCTTCAGTCACCAGAAAACACTTGAACTTTTTCTTGCAAAGCAAAGAAGTATGCATAAACGGAAAAAGCAAGATTGAGCCTGGAATTTTACTTTCAGCATCAGCTTTTTCAGATGTTCTTGAGTGTATGAAGCCAATGAATGATAATATAGTCAGGCAGGTAGCCAAAACATGCTTTGAGACTTTCCTGAGATAGAGTCAGTGGAAAAAGTTTGTGTTCAAAATGTTGCAGAAATGTTTCAATATCTGCATTTCTTTGGACTCCTGAAACTCAGTGCTGAGTTAATATTCAAATTATTCCTGGAATTTAATTGTGTGTAGGTGTTTGCCATAACAGAGAGTAAGGAATTCAAAATTAGTTATGGTTTTCTTTACTTAAATGACATAGACCTGCATGAGAATTTAAATAAGACAATCAGTGAACTCACTCTGCAGTGGTTTTTCTCCACCATGAAACTAGAACGGTGCACATTGCTACACATGTGATTTTTTGGTTTACAGTATACCCTTGTGCAGCAGATACAAAGCAATTTCCCATTATTTGGTCTAATATTTGAGTGAAATCAATTTGTTTGTTTGCTATTATCCCTTAATGCAAATAAAATCCCCAAGTTAACCAAAAATCTCAACCTCCATCCAACTTATTAGAAAAGCAAGTAATTCAACAATGAAATTTTCAGGTGATAATGAAGGCCATATTTGCAGAATAATCTCTTTTGCTTTATTTTTTTAATGCTTGCAGCAGATTTCAGCATTTCATTTTTCCACAGATGATTTGGGAATATTCAACAATGTTTCAACAACCCAAGTTTAAGTGCTTTTTTTTCTTCATTTTAACACGTTATTAATTTTGTGTTTGATTACTTTAAAGAAAATGCTCAGGTTCAATGATCTTGATATCAGAATAAATTTTAAAAGTAGATCTAAATGCTTTACCATTTTATTTCTGCTCAAACTTTGAGAATGAGCCATTTGAAGATGCTGCTTTGATGCTCTTTTTGATGTGGCACTTTCTTTAGTAAGATCAAGAGTACGATTTTTCTCCTTTTCATTACGTGATGACAATCCTTAGTAGTTTTGGTCACAGCTATTTGCAGATTAAAGACTTTCCATCCAGTTTCTCAGTACTGAGCGAATCAGTTTGTTGCTAGACTTGTTTTTCCTTTTCTTCCTAGGCTATAATTGGTACTATGTAGTAATATACCTGAAGGAAAAAGGACCTGTGGCCCATCCAGACTTTGGTTATGAGAGACCGTAAGCTGCATGAGGCTCAGACATAGGCCTCAGATGCAGGCTCAGACTTTGGTTACATCAGCCTGGGAACAGTGGGCCTGAAGAATCATCAAGGACAAGTTGCTCATTAGAGTATAGCTATGAAGGCAGCTGTGTGTGTGGGAAAGAAACTGTGTAAGCTTAAAAGAATGTAGCAAGGCAGAACCTGAAGGAGTATGTGAAACTGCAAGGCTTATTGCAGAAAGTTCAGCTGGAAAAGACCAATTAGAATTATTGTAACCAAGCAGCTTTGCATTGCTTATAGAAGCCTGATGCTCGCTAATAAAGTGGAGAGTTATGACCTTAGCCATATTGGTGTCTGTCATCTCTCCGGCGGTATTCTCTCCGACAGTATTATATCTAAAGGTGTGCAGTGCCTGCACTTCCTGTGTTGCCACTTCCTTTACTCCAAAATGTACATGTAGTTATGCTTTAAATAGATGTGATGCGTCTATAAGTTTACATTGCTTTATTTTGTGTCAATATACATTTCTGTATGCCACAGTAAAATTAGGCTCCTTTGAGATAAAATGAAATGGTAATATCTTCCTCTAGGCCTTCAAATTTGAGTTGCCAAAATATCCTCTCACTGAATCTATTCAACCTTTTCTTAGAGTTGTCGCTGTGCACTTAAGAGAGCACTTAGGTGATGTACTCAGTCAAATGTTGTCTCTTAGTGTTATTGCAGACTAGTAGCTTTCTTGCATCAACAGGTTCAGGAAGGAAGACACACAGTAGAAGGAGATACTTTTTGGTAGTGACAATTCTGTCTCATGGCATATTGCAGTCTTAAAGCTTAAGACCAACTTAACAGACAAGTCATAGCTCTATGGACTCCATCTTGACTTACTGATAAATTAAATACTGGATTCAGTATTCTGAATATTCTTCTGACGTTTATACTTGCATTATTTTATCTGAATGGATTGAAGCAATCTAACTTCTATTGTTTTGTGTTTTGGGAATTTGTGTCTTTGTTTTAGAGGATTACTTGCACTGGGTTTTTGCAGGTATTTCTGGTTTAAGTCCAAAGCACCGTGCTTACAGGGACTATACAAAACCATGAGCTACATAGCAGATGGTAAAATGGACCTCTCAGACCTTGCCTGTCTGGAAGCATTCTGCTTTCCTGACCACTTCTTCCAGTTTTTTTTTTTCTTCTTGTTTTACAATTTTCCTTGGTACATTATCATATTGAACAAAAGTGCAAGCCTGAGCCTTCAGATGACAATCTTCCTTTGCTTTCTGTGAACAATCAGAAAAAAGTAGAAAGACTAATGCAATAGCTTGTGTTTTGCAACTTTCCTTCCCTTGTAGCTTTAATATTTTTCTTAGATTGACTCTTCTAGTTTGTGGTAAGTGAATGCTGATCCCATAATAAATTTAGGAAACATTGAATCTTAGAAATAAGGTTTATATGATTAATTCAGGATTTAGGTCCCTCTCTCATTGATTCTGGTCAGTCATAATCTCTTATCTCCCTAAGCTTTTTCGCTTCTGATTCTGTGATTTAAAGTAATCCTGCGGTAAGATGCCCACAAGTGCCTAATTAGACTGTATGACTGTTCCATTGATAATGAAATATGTCAGCTTAATGCAGTAGGAGCGACTTAAACATGTTAAGCCACTGGGAAGTCAGTTGAGCTGCCTGCTGCCTAGGAAAGAAACGCAATGAAATCTTTCTTATGGACTATTAAAATTCTTAAGGATTGTTATTTCTGATTTGCAGTAAAATCTTTGAATCTGAAAATCCTTGCTCTTCCAACAACCCTAATATTACTGTTTGCTACATCAGCAGTCCTTTTGTTCCAGATACCAGGTTAAGGTTTGCTGATGACCTGTTTCTGTAAGTTCATTCTCATTTTAGAGCAGAGGACACAAATCTCTGAACATGATGAATTTGCCAGAAACAAATGAAGTTGCATGCAGCTTCCTGGCTTGCTTTCTAGCGAAAGGAAGAGTGAAGTGAATAACTTAATGCACAGTAAAGTATCATGGTTCAATATAGAGGTAAAGCAAAATAATGTGTTGTTTCCTTAAGGTTAGGGAAATGACAACATAGATCCCATAACAGAAATGTATTTCTAGAACCTAGATCATTTCTAGAATAAAAGTCACTACTAAACTTCTGGTGTTGCTGTACCTATGTAGCACTGTGGGAGACAAGTTTCAGTTCTGCATCTTACATTTTGGCTTTGCATTCCAGTGTGCCAATAAGATTTGTGCTCAGTGAGACATCACACACTGAAATAGAATCACAAACCTCTGCATCTTGGAAGAGGCCCCCAGCAGGCTCTGACCCAATCTGTGTGGCTCAGGCCCAGTTAGAGCAGGTTGCTCGGGGGCTTTGTCCAGTCAAGTTTTTGCTGTCCCCAGTGATTTTTTGGGTAGGTCATTCTGGTTTCTTTGGCATTGTTGGTTTTTAGGAGAAGAATTTTCAGAGCAATTAAACCTGCAGTGGGGAGAACTCCACAAGGAGTGTCCTGCACCAAGTCTGCTCAAGTGTAACCTGTTAGGACAATAGTTTTTCTTCAGAAAAGAGACTACTGTGACTATGGTGTGTTATGCTTCTAGACATCCAGGGAGTGGTAACAGAAAAGTTGTCACTCCTAGATACTTTTTTGAGTGGCCAGAGAGAAAGAGTAAACATTTGCTAAGGTATCATGAGAAGCATTTTCACCTTGTCTAGTGATTGCAGCAGCAATGATGATACTATGAGGCTCAGCTCTCTGCTGGGACATGTGGAACACCTGCATGAGAACTGCTCTCCTTGCTACTCTGTTTGTTATCAAATGTTTCAGATTCAGGAGTTACCTTGTTTGCATCTTACCTTGTAGTCACACTGCTGATAGCAGACTTTAGCTGACAAAAAGCCGTCCTGTAACAGCAAACTTCATCAATGATGTCACAAATTTAAACTGCTAAAATGTATTGCTTTCTCTCTTCCTAGTTTAACTGGTGAGTGGATATATGATTCTAGCTTAAAAGTTTATCTCAATGTGCCTCTGATTTTCACCTCTCAAACCTTCATTACTTTCTATTTGTGACATGAAAATTAGTTACCATGGAAATGATTGCGGCAGGAACAGAGGATCTCTTAAACAGGAGACAAAAAAAAGATTTCATATGCAAGTAGATGGGCTTAACAGTGAACAAGAAAAATCACCAAAATCTAAGGTGCAAAGAGCAGGGAGGGTTGTTGTAAAATATTCTGTCTATATTTTCATGTGTATACTGCATCATGTTAATCCTTTGCTGATTTCTTAGAGCCCTGTACATGAGTAGGTGTTTAACCAACATCCTAATTTATATGGAGGTGTAACCTTAGTATCTGTGGGGACTCAGTACCAGTTTTAGTGAGAGATACATAGTAGAATAAACTGCAGCAGGTGAGCAAAGGCCCTTTTGCGCAACAAGTGTAAGAGGAAAAGTTCAGAGGGTTCTTTTGCTGGTCCAAATGTAGCTCATTCCCCAAATGTTGTGCATCTATCTGAGCAGCGAGGTGACAATAGCCTGGAGGGCTGGTTATGCTTACCTGTATTTGCAATTTTGTTCTTGTCCTAATAAGGATCTGACCTGAGATATTTTAACGCTAATTCTTTTGATTTGGACAAGAACAGAATACAATTTGTGGTGGGATTTCCAGACTTATGCTGGGATGACTTTCAGTCATGACACTGACGCAAGGATTCTCCTAGATCTGTTGGAAAAATCAAATACAATATTCTTTATGGAGGATTACACTTTTTCAAGATGCGTATCTATATCCATAGTGATGAATAGCTGACAGTCTCTTCACACATGATGTTAGGGAGATTACATAGTAGATTCAGTTACAATGTGCTTGATGAAAAGGAACTTTTTGAGGGAAGGTAAATTAAATCTCACATAATGTTAAGGATGATATTTAGGTTTGTAATTCTTTTTTCTATATATACAACAAGCCACTATGGAAATTAAAAGGGAATTTTCATCTCTGTGTTTGTACGGTGATCATGTTGAAACCCACAATCTGTCTTGCTAAGGATCAGAACATCTAGTTTTCTGCAAGGCATTTAAAGGCATCACATGCTATATGGTTTGCATTATTAGAAAAAAAAAATGTTTCACCATGTCTTTTGAATTGTTACTGACTTTGACCCTTTCTCATGCAATTGTCACCTGTAAGGGTCACCACTAAACTTTAGAGTGTGTCCCAAGTAAAACATTATGGCTTACCCATAACCTAGAAGGATGAAGGGCTTTTGTGATACAGTACAGAATATGCTGCACTGTCATTACAGAGCTGTTTTCCTGTCATGCTGTGGCTCTGGCCTTTGCTGTCAAAGTATAAACCTAAGCAAATATCACAGAAAGCTTTTTATGCACAATTACTGGAATAAAAGTATATTAAGAAAACAACCCAAAACATTTAAAATTTAGGTTACACTATTATTTTGTTTGCTTTCTATGGATAGTTTATGAAAAGTATCTGTACAGAGCATGAGATTTATGTATTCATAATTCTCATTATGAATTTATACATGTATATTCAATCAGAAGACCAAAATGTTATGGGTTTGCCTATAAATATCAAAAAAATATGGAGTGCACAAAGCTAAATGACAATGCTTGACTATTTCTTTATATACTCAAGTTGAAGGGCTCATCAATAATCTTATCATGAGTGATTATTTGTAGGAATGGTTCTGCAAATAATTAAATTACGAAATATAAGGTCAACTATGAATAGAAAAATAATTTGATACAAATGGCTTATTCTAGTGGGGAACTTCCAATGCAATGGTTAATGTCATCAGAGTTAATGAACATCTTATCTTTAGCAGACATTGCTCTAAATTTGCAATGAACTTCAGCCTCAATTTCATCTCTCTTCTTTGCTCAGCAGTAAATGTCGTGAGTACATTTGTGAGAATATCTTTTTAATTCAAAATTCACTAAAATCTTAGTCTTTGGTAGGGCTATGTCATTGCTTTTTGTTTCAAGAAGCTTTTTGTTAATTTTGTGCTCTTTTGTACTCCTGGTGTCTTTGGAGGGGTGGGATTACTTGGCTTTTTTGCTCTTTCACCAGATGTTGTGAAGAGAGAAATTAATGAAAAGTGCATTTTGTGATACCAACAAGACAGCTGGTATCACTGTAGTTGGGAGTGGTGAAAAAAAATTGTGGATATCAACATATTTTCTGGAAGGGGAAAAAAACGTCCTTAATGAGGCTTAAACTCTTTTGTCAGGGCTTAGACTGGTAGTCTGAACTGCATCATCTGATGATAATTAACAAGAAGTGCCCTGCAATGCATATGTAGGTTGCTGAAAATTGTCATTAAATTTAGTATTAAAAATTTTGCTTTAAGTTTAATTCTGTTCTCCAACTTTGTCATAAAAATATTTCTGCCATTCAGCCAGCATCCGGAAGTCGTGATGCTTTGTAACACAAAATATGATAAATCCACTCAAATAAGGGTAAGGTCATTGATGGTTTAAAAGGAGGATTCATTTGCTTCTTGTACTACATTTGCTTCTTGTACACACTCTGACACTCGAGAGGCTCCACAAGGCTGAGGTAAAAAGGCCTGCATGGGTCCCTCCTACTGCTCAGCAACAGCATCTACGTAGCAGCAGAGTACTGAGTCTCCCCCAGAACTGGTTCAGAGTGCTATTGAGCAAAGACTTGGAGCCAGGACACTTTCTCCAGTACTTTGAAACATCCTTGGACATTTTTAATTAATTAAGGTTATTTTCTTAAAGGCTCCTTCTGACACTTTCCCGTGAGTCAAATATCCTAGCAGCACTTCTAGTCTCTTCTAGTGAAATCTTTTAAAACAATTTGGAAAGTATTTTTGACCAAAGTTTTTATTGCTTTCTGTCTTGATAAACTTTTATGTAGTCTAAGGAAATACTTCCTTTTATTGAAAAGGTAAACATTTAAAATTGCTTATATTTTAAGCAGTAATTGGTTTTTATTATTGTCCAAACAACTCCTATAATGAATCTGTCATGTTTAAATATCTTGTAGTCAAAGCCTTCTTTCTTTTCTACCTTTTTTAAACAAACATATATTTTATACATTTGGTTTTCAAAAGAAGCATAGAAGCATCATTTTCCTCTTCTTATTTCTCAACTTGCAGCTGAAATTATTGGGCGTGGTTAAAAACAGTCCTTAAAGGGAAAGATTCCATGTGCTTCTGTGATTAGTTATGCAACTATAACATCACAGAAATCACAATATTCATGGTGGCTTCATTGTTTTTTCTTATTTATTTTTTTTTACCTATCTCTCCTCTGTAAATTGTATACTGTAAACTGTATAGAGCGGGCTTCCTACTAGTGTCAGTATCTAGCTGTCAAGACTTCAGTGCTGGTTTTGTATGCCATCTCTAAACATCAGAAACCTTTGAGCTGTGGGTTTGTAGTTTAGCATAAAAAAGTGGAACATGTGATCAATGTGTCATGAGAGCATGCAGAGTGTAAATTAGGCTTGAGTTACCCTTTCACAATTCCATTCCTTCCTGGATGGGTGACTTATACAATGTTCCCCAATGGTGCCCCACAGCTTTTATTGGCATCAATTGACTCAAACATACAGATTTTGGTGCATAAAAAACTTTTGTGTGACAAGATTGAGATGAATGTACAGTACTCTGCAGGCCAGAGTATTAAATGTTTCTCAGCACTTGGCCGTGACTGGGTTTTCTAATTCAGTACCTTTCCATTTTGAAAAAGTAAAAAGATTTCTATACCTAAACAAAAGGAGATTTTTAGGCCTAAAAATGTAGAGTAAAATCTCAGCCACCACAAGCAGGATCTCACTGTGGATGTTGGAGGCTGCTTATTCTTTTTTTTAAGCCATTGACTATATAATTATCACAACATACAGTGTATATTCTTACTTATCTCTTGTCTTTCATGTTAGTAACACTTTCTCATAGACAGAAAGCTTTTTGCCACCTAAAGTGGCCATTTCTGACTTGTGTGAGAATGGTTTGTTGTTGTTTTATTTTTGTCATGCTTAGCTTGTTTCCTGCAAATATATTCCATTCTGTCTTCTTTAGAGACCACCTAAAAGCATGATACAGCTTTATGTGCTCTACCTCTGTTCAGTGGTCAGCTGACATATACACAACAAGACCCAGCTGGAAAGGACTGATATCTGTACTCCCTGTCAAACAAGATCTCTGAGCATTGTGAGATTTTGGCTTTTTTTTTTAATAATTGAATAAATTTTATTTGAATTATTCAAGATACTTTTCTGTTCTTGTTTAAACTATAAAACATTCTTTCTACTATTTAGATATCTTCCTATTTCCAGGATTTCCTCAAGCTGAAACAAGTATCATTTTCTTCTATGTAGTGGCTACAGCTAACTGGGCCCTGCAATACTTTCAGCCCTACAGGTTAGATAAATCTGGCATTGGAAGGTCCATTCAGGGGAGCTGGCTGTGGATACTCTTAATCTATTTGGAGATTCAGCTACCAATGAGGGAGAAAGTTTTTCTTCTGAAGCATTTTTAAGGATCATAAAACTTCTGCCTGTGTATAAGAAGAATGGTAACTTATTTTCTGTGATTTCCTAGATGCTCAAGCAAGTAAGAAGCAACAATATTCACCTAGAAATTTATTCATGCTTCTTGCTGGAAGGTGATTTATACCTTCTTACTAAAGGTCTGCAATTGATTTGCACAGTGCTGATTTTCAGCATTACCAGTTGTATTTTGGAAAGTGATGATTAAAGGAATTGGTTTCTTACACCATTTGCAAGATGTAGTTTTGCTTAGCCTGACTCCAAAGTGAATTTGAAAAGAAGATCAGAAGTTATCCTAGAGAATAGCTTTAGCCAGATGAAGTGGTGGACAGGCTACCATGTCAATGACTCCTATGTGATAGACCACCAAGCATATGTCACTAACACAGTGGAACACTCCCCATCAACATACTGCTACTAAGTTCCTGTGTTACCCTCTTGCATTCAGTGAGGCATACTCTTTTCTGTCTCACAGTTAAGCTTTTGGTGTTCAGCATCCTTTATGCAAACTTTCCCCCTGTCACCAGTTGGTTTCACTGCCCCATTTGTCTTTGCCCTGGTATAGATGAGAAGCACTCGCTACCATAATAGCTGAAAGCCATTTTAAGAAGTTGTCCCTGCTGTTTTCTGCTGTGTGTTGCTGTTTCTGAGCGCACGTGCTTGATTACATGCTAACTTGAACTCAATCTTAGACAGTAATGACCTTTGCCAGGCTGAAGGACTGGACTTTGTGATTAAACACATATTAATATCATAGCTGGAAGGAGAAGCAATAATATCACCAAGGTTAAAACTCAGTCTCTTGCAACCATAATATAAACTTGTCAGACATCACAAAAATAAAAGTTAACATATGAAATTTTTTCAGAGGCAAAAGTATTGGAGTGAGTTTGCATAAAACTTCAGCCTTTTTTCTCAAAATGGCAAAGGAAATTATTTTGTATTTAATTTTTTTATCTATGTGATTACATTTTATAGTATTGAGCAAACATGATATAAAATACTTTTACGTCCAAGTTTTAAAAATTTAAAGAGGTAAAACCCAAAGCTGAGGAGCTCAACAGAAAGCAGTAAGATTTCAGTACGTAATTATAATATTCTCAACCACTAAAAGTGAAAGACTCACTAAACTAGCAAAGCCTGTCTCCATTATCACATAGCAAATACATAAAGCAGAACTGTGCTAAAATGCATTTCACAGCCTACAACTCTGATACTATGCATTTCAAAGAAATGTGAAAATGTAGACTAAAATCCCAGGAATCTAATTCAAAATCTGGAAAAGAGCAGCACCTTACTGTGAAGTATCGACTAAACAGCAGTTTGTTAATTTAAAATGGTTTTGATGACAGAAAAAATATAGACAGCTGTTTTTTGTAACACCTCATGTTTTCATTTGGTTTCTAAGGTTTTATATATATATATGTTTCATAAGCCTGTGTGAGTTTCAGTGAATTGCAAGAACTGCTGAATCTCAGAAGTGTTGTGAAAATATGATTTAAAAAAAAAAAACCACCAAAATAGCTCAAGCAGCACTATGCTTGAACTCATTAGAACCTTTTGTGTCTGAGTGGTTCCATCCTGCAAAATGTGTAGTCTCCCTGTTTTCTGAAGCCTAGTGTATAATGCTTCTAAAAACAACAGGACCAGGATGTGAATCTGAGGTTCCTGGGGCTGGACCAATGCTTGTTTCTTGGTTATAAGAAACCTGGAGCATTTAAATAACGGATAACAAATAATAAAAGTGTTAAAGTTGACAGAATATTCCATCCTCAGGATTTTACAACATACAGAAAGGGGATTGGAAATTAAACTGCAAATTTGCTGCTGCTTAATCCAATTGGTAAGAAAGGTAGACAGAAAGGAGGGCAGGCAAGTGAGCAAACAAGAGTTAAGAGTGAGCATGGGTGCTCAAGGATAAAGAAGTTTATGCTTTGATTTTTATCATGATGTAGAAGGTGCTGCCAAAGTGATGTGAAGTAATGACTTATACTGAATTCCTGGTTGGAAACTGTTATGAATAAGGCTGATCATGCAGGAAGTAGTGTATACCTCTACCACATTGCTCTCCATAGACCACCTAGTAGAAATATGCTGACTTTTGTTTAAAAAGACACAGCTGGCTTGCTTTTATTATTTTTCAAGGAGAGGAAATGCATTCTGAATCTTTTCCTCTGTTTTGTGTTGTATATCCCAGCTGTCTCAGCCATGATAGTGATTCTGATCCTCAATCCACTCTCAGAAGAAATGCTTCTCTAGGCTAGTCTCTCCCTCACCCTGAGACAATCTGTCTACAGAGGTGAGAAAGCAATTCTCTGTTCCTGCTCTGAATGGTCAAGTCTCTTGACAAGATGTCAGTGCCTATAGCGATAGCAGTTCTTAGCCTTTTTGTAATTTGAATATCTTACTTGGAAAAGAGCCCTAAGCTTGTTGAAATAAATTCACCAGACTCTGAAAGAGCCTTGAGATTTTAAGACCTACCAGTAAACTGCATTAGCTTCAAATTTTATTCTGTTACTTTTACTCAATGCAGGCTGTGGTGTCTTTGCATTTCTGCCACTGTTTCACTGTATTTTGGGTTTGTTTTGGGTCTTTCACAGGGTAGATTTAGCCTTGGCCCTACCTGCAATATTCAACAATAAATGCCCATTATGTTCAATAGTGTGATATAAAAAGCATGGTGTATCTACTGCTTCCTACCAATTTTTAAAAGAACAAAAGAAAAAATAGTGTGCTGTAGGACAAGTTCCTTGTTGAGCAAACCACTGTGCAGAGCACAGCAATACTATGTGAGATGTGGAAGAGAAGTTATTAGGTTTCTGCCATGATACCTGTATTCTGTACAACCATCAATATGCTTTCATCTTCTCTCACTTTACCCCTACCAGGGTGTAATAGTGAAATGTAATAGAAGTTTCACCAGATTTCAGTGACTGTAGTGGAGTTTCCTCCTTTCTGCAGCAGTGGATCACAAGGGAATGAGAAATCTTTGGGCAAATACCTGCTCTACTGTTCAAGGATGGCAGCCGTGCAGGAGCTGTCATCAACAGATTCTCTCACCACATATTCCCTTGCTCTATGAAATATTATTCTATAAGCTGAGCAGCTACACAGTTCACAATGAATACAGCTAATTTTAGTTTTGGTTTTTCAATCAATCTAGAAAAACCTAAGAAGGGAGTACAGTTGAGAAAGACTGCTGCAAACATATACAAGTGTTTAAAAGGGTGACAGTGATTTCACAGTATATCAATTAGAGTAAAACGCATCTCTTAACATAAGATGAGAGGGAACTTCTCAACGTGTCTTAGGTTGAAGTACAATATATTACCTCTAACACTTTATGCTATACAATTGTAATGTGTGCTTTGGGATGTGACAGTAAATAACTAATTCTTAAATAGTACTGTAAGACTTACGAGGGGATATTGCACCAGTCTCAGTTCCTGCTGTTGCTTGTCTGGGTTTCACACCAATGCTTAGCTGGAGCGCACTGAGTAAAGAAATAAAAAGAATAATTTTGTTTCTTCTCCTAATAATAAGACCACATGAAAATCTGCCTTAGCAAAAAAAGATTTTTTTTTTTTTTTTTTCAAAAGGACCACTTTCCTGAGCATAAAGCTGACTCATCTAATGTTCTCTGTCATGTAGGGAACCGTGCTATCTCTATTAAATAACAGCAGAAATGCATTTCTTTCCTTGGTTAGACACTCCAATGAGTTCAAATCTGCAGGTAGAAATGTCTTTTACTTTAAATATTTTTTTGTTCCCAGTCTAAATGCATTATGCAAATAATTCACTTCATAAAAAACATAAGAAATGTTTGTGCAGAGTTGTTTTTTTTAAACAGCCCCAAATGCCATAGTTCAGGAAGTTAGTGTAATTTTAAGAGCTTAAGAAGAACCAGCTACAGTATAATAGGATCTGGGTTTTATGCAAATAAAACCATTATGCCCATTATTGGAGCATAAAAAAGTAGAAAGACCTCTGCACTTATGGATAATATGACAAGTGCTTTATTTACGATGACTCTCCTGGTATTTTCTTGCAGTATCATGTGGTCTCTAAAAGGCAAAGTTTTATGATACTGAGAAGGGCTCTCAAAATATTAATAAGATGTTAAACAAATTACTTGTGCAAAACAAATGTTCTTCTGAGATTTTGTTTTGTTGCCTTTTAGCTCTCCAGCAGTTCAGTATAGTCTTGACATTATGAAGGATTACACTTCAATATATATGCTTAATGTAACATAAACATGGAATATAAGAAAGTTCTTTTACTGTATGATTAAACTGATCTTGAACTTTAGCACTACAGTGTCTAAAGCAAAAAAATACTTTGCAATGAGTCAATCTGTGGAATCCCTCATTCATTCTCCTCTTCACAAGGCACTGGAGAATATAACTTTTCTAAACGCCTATTTGGATGCCTCAATAACTTGAACACCGTTGTTTTCAAGTGTATTTGTCATCTTATCATTCATGTTTTGGCATTCTGTAGAGAGTGTGTTAAGGAATGGAAAAGTTGAGTGATTTCCTAAGTTTGCAAAAGAGTAGTTATGATCTTTGGCTCCAGAAATCTGAGTGTCTTGATCATCCTTCATTTCTAGGAAGTATGGCTTGTAAGCTTGTGTGTTCAATGCTACCATGCTTTTGGTAATTCAGTTCCTTCCAAATTCCCTAATATAAAACAACTTCAGGGTAAAGAGCATCTGAAGTTTATCCACAAACGGCTGGATTATAATGACTCCATAGACCAGGATCTGCAACTAGATTTGTAGACAAGTTGCCTGATATCCATCCCTGAGCCTTCTGACTCAGCTTGGTCATTTTGCTTGACTGTTAAGCTGGAGGGACACTCAATGTTCACACTTGAAAAATACTGGTGAAATGTTCTGGCAAAACAGGAACATTTAATGTGTTCCTGTACATTTCCAGGATGTTATGGTATGCCCTAGAAAAAAAAAACAGGAAAAGTCCAGCTGTGCTTCTGTCAGCGGGAATATCAGTCTTCATGTGTTTGAACTTATCACACTCATTTCTATTATGAATTTAATTAACCTTGGCTTAGTTCAAACAGTAAAAGTCAAAGCTTATTCTCTTCACTTCTAACAGTTAATGCTAGATTTGCTATGCTAGTTATTTACACTTAACTGGGACTATTTGCATGACAAGCATACATTTCAGAAATGGAAGTGACTATTTGGATGGTGATGTTATAGCACTAAGCACCCGAAAACATTGGGTGTAACTTTCCCATCTGGAATAACGTTGCCAACAGTTAAGATTGCAATGCAATTTGCTTAAGGTTTTGTGTACAATACATAAGAATATTATGCCAGCTCCTTCAAGGTATTTTGGAGCTGCCAGCTGACCTGTCTCTTTGTCTTAATCACCAATGGGAGGGAAAAATCCTGTAAGCAGAAGTACTTAGATTTACCTTTACTACTGCAGTAAGCAGAAATCCAGATATTGTGTGTAATCAAATGGAGGTAGCTAGGTTAGTGAAATTTGCAGATTCTGCTAGCAAGTGTGCAGGATATGTAAAGTCATTTCTGCTACTCCATGTGCAGGATAGGGCAAACATGTTTGTCCTTCCAGAGCAACTTATGAAAAAGATAAAAAACACCACCCTATTTATAATTAAAATTTATGCAAATTTATTTCTGGAAGTATCAGCTTTTGAGACCAACTCAAAACACATCAAAGCATTTGTACTTATAAAACTCAATCCAGAACACTCTAAGTCTGCTTAATATTTGTACAAAGTTGTTTTTTTACACATTTCAGAAGCTTCGTTTAGCGTACATCTGAAAAGATTTGTCTAAGTCTTGGCACTGAAACAACTTTCCTGTGCAATGAACAGGATAGGACACGTGCCTTTTAAATCGCCCATTCATGTAGAAGATGGCATGTGGTTGCCACCCAGAGGCTGTTTGACCTTTATGAATTACATTGTGTTTCCCTAAATTAAAAAGCTCTGTGTCATACACAGCAATGTACGTGTGCTACATGTGCTGTAGAATGATACTTCTTTTTCTCCTCTGTTTATTCAGTCACTTTCTGAGCTGTATCTGAGAAGTGATTTCTCTAAGTTTCTAGTCTCAACACTAGACTTCAAAGTAATGATCTTAGCAGTGGTGTGGGGAAAAACCCAGGCAGCAGTGAAAAGTCATGAAGTGCCCTAAAGTACTCTGACATCTGGTCCGCTTTGATTACACAGACCTGTTTTTCCAAACTCATGAGTGCTGCTTGTTCTGTAAATTACAAGCATTAAGACCGAATTTTTTTGGTGATCACGTCGCTTTAGTTTCTTCAGAACACCATCCAACTGCTATAATGAACATGTATTCTTGGAAAAAGACATAAAAAATCATCTAACCAAGAACTCCAGAAGTATGGGGGAAATATGTGTTATAATTATTTAAGTTAACATGTGCAGAACCAGAATAGACTTATTAGCTCAAATGAGTGTCCCATCGAATCCTGACAGTTGCAGTAACCTGGACCTATCTGGATTCCAGTGTGTGCAATGCTATGGTGGGATTGGAATAACCTAACCCTTTGCAGAACTGACTTTAAATTCTTATTAACACAACTGAGCAGAGGAGGGAAGAGGTTAATGATTCAAAGTTTGGAATTTGGGAAGGGCAATGAATTAATTCAGAGAATTAACAGTAAAATAAACGTTTACTTCTCTTACTGTTTTAACCGGTCTCTTATTTACCAATAAATATATTTACCTGTAAATATACAAAGACACTCTCTCTTCCTACTTATTATGGTTCAATACTGTATTTTCATGATAATTTTTTTTTTAAAAAATCTACTTTAAACCAGAATGTTATATCTCTTCACAAAGAAAAATACTTTTATTTTAAATAGAAAGGGGAATAATTAATATAGATCATTATTAATGGTCTAGGTTTATGATGAAACAATTCAAAACTATAAGCGGAAAATAAATTAAATTTAAAATAGCCTCTTGATATTATTTATTGATGAGAGATTATACACTCAACTAGTCTGGCCTTGGGTACTGTACTTTGGTATCTTGCTGAATGTGCTCGTGCTGTTTCCTAAAACCAAAGGACCAGCTTTGACAAAATACCAATTCTTTGTGTCACCTACAATATAGATAGTTGGTTGTGAGTGACTTACTGTGCTTCCTAACACAAAATATAAGTAAATGTGGAAGAATTTCTTGGTACGTACAGCTGCCAAGTAATTCCCTTTATGAGATGATTGCATTGTAGAATTTCAGCATACAGGCTGACAATTTCTGTTAGGCACATTCCTCAGCTTAAGTGCTACTCAAAGTGCTAGAATGTTTCTGTTTCCTCTAAGGTGCTGTTTGCTTCATTCATTCATTTAGACACAGTCTTGTAGAAGCAGTGAATTTGAATGAAAGGGTAAACTATTTCAGAGATGAGGGTGTTTAAATCGGGTTTGATTTGACTGAATCTCCATTTTGAGTAATTTGAAGAGAGCAGTTGAGTGCTGGCTTACTGCCCAAAAAAATGATGTCAGAGAGGCTATTCCAGTTTATCACCCTGAATTACTTCAGCTATTTTTTTCAGTCTCTTGTAGACAAATATGGATATATCAGTTCACAGATGACTTGAGAAATTGCAGTTACCATGCTATTGAGATGAGACAGTTCTGTTTTGGTGGCTCTTTCTTGGAGCATCCATTTCATATTTTTCCTCTATGGCTTGAACTCAACAGTATCTGCTATTCTGTAGACAAGTACTATCTTGTACATCAGCATTAGACCTTGAACCCTCAGTGCCCCTAGAGCAAATGTATCATGAGGAGACTTTGAAGTACCCAATGAGCTGCACTAACTGGGTCTCTCCACCTCTCTTACTGTATTTTGCTGGTTTTCTGCCTTCCTTGCATTACTTGCCTTGCTATCATTGCAATAGCTGATAATCTGTTCAACAGAATATAAAAATAGCATATATCTCCACCATAAGTTCTTTATATGCTGTGGCTCTAGGTGGAAATGGTAAGAGTATTTCACAGAAGCTTCACTAGGCTTTTAGAATCCCTGCCACCTCTGATAGACATGAGTGGTGCCCAGAAAGCAGGGAAAGAGACTCCTCACAGTAACAAACATTGATATCTTTTCTTATGTGCTTTTTTTCTCTGTTACAATCAAGTGTAACTTCTTTTGCTTTGGATTTTGAAGGTGGTGATGTTTCCATCACACATGTGAGCAGTGCTTTTCAGTCCTTTGACTGAAAAGGAGTCTTGCTATGAGTAAAACACAGAGTGTAGAGTGGCAAATAAGGCATGAACTGACATGCTTACATTGTGCTGTACTTTAATTGGTGATATAATCAATGCTCAGTTCATATACACCCATCAAAACACACAGAAAAAAAAAATATAAAGTACTGAACTCTGTAATTTTTTCTCTTCCTGTTAGTCTATACTTATCTCCACAATACATAATTATGCATTTTGAGAAGAAAACAATCACATTTCTATTTCTTGTCACCAAAAATGGCAGTGTTTTTAAAACAGTACCTTCACTGAATTATTTTGTCAAAATATAGATTTTACTGATCTTTCACAACCTTAACTCGAAGTTGGGGCTTTGTGTCTGAAAATCATTGCAGATTAAGGGTTTTGGGCAAGGAAACATGCTTGGTCAACACTAACACATGTGACCACATGTGATTAGAGATATGAAATATGGCTTCAAGCCTACCCTGAGATATTTTAAAGAGATGTTTTTATGTTGTGTTGCTCTGTCTCAGTAAACAAAGTGCCTTTTAAATTGTCCTTCAGGAGAGCCATGAAAATCACATAAGCTTTCAAGATTTTCTGTCCGTGACCATATAATTTAAATAATACTAAAGGTGTTCTCTATTAGAGCTGTGCATTGGCATTGAACTTGGACTGAAGAGCAGCCGAAGCTATATACTTTCCCTCTGACAAAGTTATTTTCTAAGCGTGGATTCTGTTAACCTTGCTCATGTCAGGGAAGTTCATTGTCCTTGAGAAAGTTATGAGGAGGTACAGTAGATTATATGCTGTGGTTAATTTCTAAGTCAAATTCTGCACAAATCACACTTTTTTTGGCTTTTTTTCTCCCCACTTAGGAGGTTTCTATGTAAGAATATAGATGCTCAGGTTGTGATGTCTCAAGGTTGGATTGAGACTATGATTTGACATGCAACTACTCTGTATTAAAACAGTGTTTCCAGACAACAAACCTGTGGGAAAAGCAAAGTTGATCCCTCTGCAAAATTCTGTCCCTTTGTAAGCTTCCATGTGTGAGTTTTCTATAATCTTTGCCTTCTTCTAAACCAGTTTTAATTCTAAAACTACTTTTACCATGCAGTGTGAAATTTATATTGCTGAATCAAATGATTTGGCTCCTGATAAATAAACTGAATAGCTTCAGAAGACAGTATGCACCACTGATGCCACCTATGTTTCCAGATAGACTTTTCAAGCTCCGAATGCAACCTCTTTTAATAGACCGATTTCAATTAAAAGAGAGTGTGCTATATTCCTAGTTTTTGTATTATTGGAACATCTGTGAGACTTCAGTGTGATTGTGAATGTTTGATAAGCAAAACATTCACAATTAACAGGTACTGTGTATTACTTTAGCTGAATTTTTTTGGGTTTTGCCTTAGCTTAGAGAGAAAAATAATCTGCAAATGTGATAGAGTTAACCCTGGATTCATAGAAAATGGGGTAGATAGCTTTGATTACCTTGCTGGGGTGTACATCTGAGGCTTGAAAATTAAGCTTCCAGCTGACTAGACAAGTTACATATAGCTAAATAGTGATCAACCGCTGCAACAGAAACTCGACATGTTGAAACCCTTTCCTTACTGACACTGAAGCTGTAGAGAAATTGTAATTGTAAGGTAGTGAAGGCAATTCATTTATATTTTTATTATTTTAATGAATATAAACCCCTGAGAATACAGAATTTCCAAGTATCTTGATGAGATTTTCTTTGGTGAACAAATAAGAGATTTCTATCCTTTATTGATGTGAATCTCCCCATCAGAACAATAGAAAGAATTGCACTTGAGGAGCACTTTGGGAAGGCAAGTATTAGTTGCAAAAGGAATGTCTAATGAGGTCCTCAGTGGCTTGGAATCATGTTATAGAATTTTCAGATGAAAGATCTATCTTGGCAGTGATGAAGACTGCTCTTAGAGGAAAAGCTCCGGGAAATTCTTCTTCTAGGAAACTCCTATGCATATTGGTGGCTTTATTCTAGTTGGAGATTTTTGTACTGTCATGGAATTCAGGATTGACCACAAGTGTAGCTGGAAGGAATGTCATTCCTGGCATTAGTTAATGCCTAAGAGCTTTGGCTTTGCCCTGTGACATTCTCTTATTTCTCTCTATATCACAATTACATATTTAGATTGTATGTGCAAAGTGATCGGGAAGCACTATTTCCATACAGTCTTCTAATAGGAGAGGTTTTACCCTGGGGGACAACAGCAGGCAAGGAGTCCAGTACCAGAGAGTGCTCTAAAAATTCCTAGCAAAAAGCAATATTACATAAAGCTAAACATTGAGAAGTCTTTCTAGATCAAGGAAAATGGTCCTTTTTGTGGATCTTGAAATAGAGAAACAGTACTTTTCTCCTTTGAAAGTAATACTTTGAGCTTTCAGTCTTTTATGTCCACTAAGAACCTTTATGAGAAATTGTAAATATTGCATATAGGAAAACCATTGTGAATGCTTACAATGTTATAGCAAAGAAATTGTGTTCCTTTGCTGAAGCAGTCAGAGATGTGGGTCTTCTACCAGTTGTAACATCGTCATTTTTCCAATGGGAGTTGGATTTAGAAACTCTATATATCTAGTTTTCTTATTTTCTTTAAGATTTTTGTGGACACAAAGACTCATACAATCTCTCAGACACATCTTTTAGTTTCATGAAATTCTTTAGCTGAGCTGTACTACTGGGAGGAAAGCAACAGACAATTAATTCATGACCCTAAGTGATAGTGTGTCTGTGGAAACTAAAGACTAATTGAGCTAAGTCATCACTTGACTGTTTATTTTCATAACCTAATTGTTCATTTCACAATGGCTGTAGGCAATGTGATTAATATAAGCTGTGAGACCTATCAAGCAGAAAGACAATAGTGGCCTACATGGGGATATTCTCACTTTCTGTTCACTTAGTTTGCTGTAGATTTGAGAAACTCTTTAGCAGAGTTGTGGAATGTCCTGAAATTACTTTGGTAGCCAGCAGATGTAGCAAGGTCAATCTATTGGCAGACATATTGCCATTGCCAGTTGTGTTTGAGGAAATGAAATACCTAAATAGATGTTGCTTTTTTGTTTGGCTTGGATTCTTTTCTCTGTATCATCTTCAGACCTAAACAACATATATATGCTTACTTGCCATTTGCAGGTCAGATCTCATTCTTCAGACAGGAATGTTCCTTCCCAGAAGACTCTTTCTCTCTTGCTTATTATTTCAGCTATGTCATATATCAACCACACCGTTCAAGATCCATTACTGCTCCATTTTCCCCTTTTCAAAAAGTATAAAAGCCCTTTGTCATTGGCCTTATTTCCTGTATCTCTTTAAAGCAATGTGATGCTGTATATGAACAAGGTGAGACTGATTGAATGAGAAATTCTTTCATGTACTTGCCTGCATTAGACTTTTAAATTGCAGGGCAGAATTAAACTAGATATGCAGTGATGCTCTTATAAGATATTTAAAGTCCAGTTCTGCTGGTAGCTGTCCTAGATAGTGACAGTATTAGATTGCTTCAGCAAACTGGAAAAGCATGACCTTGACATCTTTGCTTCTGTTGATTTGAAATAAAGGTGGTACCAGTCACTTGCAAGTGGAAAAAATAAATTACAAAGCTACAACGAATTCACACAGAGTGAATTTTGGAGCCTAGATGTGCTCATTTTGGAGCAGGTAGTCTTAAAAATCTCAAGGGGAAAAGGCATTTTCTTTGGTTGAGTTTCCTATTTGTGAGCATTATATGCTGAACAATTCTGCTTAAAATCAGCTGAAAGATGCTTCATACATTTATTTTTTTAATCATTTTCTACCTAAAAATAAGCCAAAGACTGCATAAATATATTTAGTATGTGCAGCTCTATACAGAATGAGTGCATTGCAATAAAGCTAGGCTCACTCGCACCAAGATAAATAGCCCATATGCAGATGAAGAAAGCTGTATCATCATTAACTTATTTCACTTACACATATAGTGACTGTGAAGTCTCACTCTGTTAAATCAGCACCAGCCAACACATAGATGTGCTTTGGCCACAATAAATAAATCTGTCTCTGAAGCCCTTCCTTCCATTTAAAGCCTTTTTACATACAGCTGAAATAATAAGCTCCTTCTGGTGGAACAGAGAAATGTGATCCCATGCTCGGTCTCCACATTCTGCTGAAGAATGATGTATGTGTTGTTTACACTGCATTGTAGTTAATTTTCCAGGTTTACAGTTTCTGTGACACATTGATACATACACTCAAAAGCATTGAGTGAGGGTAAGTTTTCATAACTTGGTGTTCTAGGTGATAAATTTGCTCGAGGGGGCCTGCAATGCTTATTAATTGCATCCACCATCAGGAAAGGAATGTCAAAGAAGATGCTATGAATTTTAGAGCAACCAATAAATTAATTTCATGTGTTTTCTTCTCACAACACACTTTATGTGAGGTCCAAATCCTTCACCCTTTACTCATGAAACTGTAGCAAAGTCCAGTCTTGTAAAATATCCTTTCATGAATCAGAAGTAGGGGATGTTGGTACAGATTACCAATTAAAAAGTGTAACATTGGTACCTCTGGTGGGTGGGATTAGAAATCAGAGAGTCTTGTCTAAGTAAAGTCCTACTGAAGAATATGAAGTGACAATGATCTGAACACTACCATTGCAGAGTCTAGAGAGGAAAAGCAATCCATCTTTATTCCGTAAAGCAAAAGATGATTCGTGCGAGTTTTTCCTGCATTTTATATGATGTCAAATAAAATAATAATGTATTCTATTTGTATGGTACCAATTCATCTCAAGACTTCTCTGAATAGACTGACAAAGGCCTTTACTGGAAGAGCCTACATGATACCCAGATAGGCCAGTTTCTTGAAGCCAATCCTCATCATTCCCCATCCTGACTTCCTGCAAGTTTTTCCAACAGAGATACAATACCTGAAAGCCTAGACTTTGCTTCTGTCCAGACAGCATCACCAGTATTTGGGGTTATCACAGAAGAGTCAATCTAGACCCACCTTAAGGTTGTTCCGCATTGCTATCTTGACCATGCTTTGGTTTCTTCTTACTTTCATTTCCAAAGATGCGATGAAGTTGAATGGTTTGTTTTTTTTTTTTAGTGAAGTTGACATAGGTATGTCGCAGTCCAAGAAAATTGTGAATGGGAGAAGAAACAGAATTCTTTTGAGCCACAAAAGAAAATTAATATGTTTACTGCCAAAATCAAGAAAAATACTGGCAAATACTGGCTACTCATCAAGATAGAAAATGTGATTGGAGTTTGAATGTAGCACATGTAGCAATGTTCCTGCTCAAAGAGAAAAAAAAAAAAGAGGGGAAAACTAGTTTTCTAATTTCTTGATTATTTTTTCTTTAAAATACGCTTACTTGTAGGCAGTTAGTGTTGAAAATCAAGAGCTGTTGGTATTGAGAATGTGCTGGAAAAGAGGAAGTTGAGCAAATGTGTCTGCATTACACTGCTTTTGAGGCTTCCTCTATAGTATCTCCATCATACCTTAAAGTGCAGTCTAGTTTCTTCTCTGCATCTGCAGTTGGATAGTAGATTAAATATTTCACAGTTGAATGGAAGAAATCATTAGGTCCACACTGTGTTTCTGTTACTCTATATGTGCCACCAGGTTTGTTGTAATTAGTGGCCCTAATTATCGCTAAGGAATTACACACACACATGCTCACCTCTGCTATTAACTAGACAGATCTACATGTACAAACAAGTGAAATATGCTCCTATGGCAACGCTGAAATAGCTCATCCCTATTAACTCTGACTTCTGTAGAAACTGTGGCTTTAGTTGTAGGTATAATACAGATTGGCAGAAACAACAGGCTATTTACATGCAGTGTTAACTCTCTAATAACTTTTTTTTTCCTTTTATTAGTGCAAAGATTGAGACAGAAACCAAAGCCTAATTGTGAAAGCCTTAAGGCACATTCTTTTATCTTTGATGCTACTGCCTCTTCCTATTGATAGTGGCCCAGTGAGGGTCACTGCAATTTCTGAAACGTGGGTTGGATTATTTTTATGTTTAGTGGTTTGGTTGTAGTTTGTTGTTTGATTGTGTGGGATTTGTTTTTTTTTTTTATAAAGAGCTTTTCTGTAGCATTTATAAATTTATTTTTCCTGTCACATTACCTTGTGAGAGATAATTTGTGTGACTCCTGAATTTTTATGTTCTGCTAGAAAAAATCTTCCCTTCAAAGTCAGCAGCTGAACACTTCCCTGGCACTGGTGTGCTTGATGTCCCGTTCCTCACGTATTCTCGTCTGTCCTTGATGTTTGCAGAATGATCCATGTACTGACCCTGTTTTTTTTGTAGAACAGCATGTGAATCAGCATTTTCCTGTGAGCAGGTAGAAAAGCACGTACAGTAAAGGTGTTTGAATTCCTTTTTGTACAGACTACAATAGTGATTATGTAATCACTAGTGTTAGTAGGGCACTTACCAGCAATGTTTTCATGCTCTTAGTTTTGGACTCTCCTTGATGTTTCTTTTGGTAATCAACAAGTGGAGGTTTCATCTTTCTTTTATGGTCTACCTCTCTTTGGTTTTACCACAAAATAATGCCACATGAATTATTTTGTAAGACATAAAAGCTATAGACAGATGTGCAAATGTAAGAGACTAAATTATTTGGATTAGCCATCCCTAAACGTAGATGGTCTGCATGTCAGCATTTCAAGTTTCCCAGTGAAGAACTGGTTAGTATCAGTGCAGTCTTACATGGATTTCTATTTTATTGCAAAAGATTCTTTGCTAAGAAGAAATTGAACAGCTGCCTTGATGGTTACCATCAAGAAAGCCCAAGGCCCTTTTAAAATTTATCAAAGCATTTCATTACAAAACTGTATGGTTTGTTGTGGTAGAGATTTCAGGGAAAAAAATCAAAACACAAAGAGGAAAAATATAGAAGGGACACTACAAGTTATGTATATGTACTCTATACAGTCTGCAATTCATGATTCTACAGCCACAAGGCAGGACCTGTCTTTTTTTTTTGATGTCCACGGTGTGGTGTGTAGTGGTAAATGTCTCTTGTTCTGCAATGGTATCTTCAGCTGGCTATCCTCCATGCTGTGTGAAGATCAGAGAAATAGGATTGACACAAAAAATGGAGAATGAGCCTGCTTTATAACTACATGTGAAGTCCCAGCCATCTGTTTGCTGTAGTCATAGTTCTATGAGTTCCTGTGTGACCTACTGTAGGAGGTCTTCCTCTGGCAGGGGTGTTGGACTGGATGATCTTTCAAGGTCCCTTTCCAGCCCTTAAGATTCTATGATTCTGTGTGCTTCTAGGGTCTCTGAACATGTTTCAGGCAGAAGGAAGAGATGTAATGTGGAGAAAAGATGAACAGAGATAAACACACAAGGAAAGGGAAACCAAAGCAAAAATTATACTGACAGACAAGGCTCAGAGTCAGAATGACCCAGAATCTTTGGAACAGGGAAGCAGGAGAGATAACATTCAGGGGGTTTCTTCCTGATGTCAAAGATGCTTCAGTATAACATGCTTAACCCAACTTAGTATCAAAATGGTCCACCTTAATACAAATCTTAAAACTGTTGATGTAGGCATTTTCAGCATTTCTCTGTTATAAGAGGAAAAACTAAACCACTATACACCAAGAAAAACTGCAAGGAAAGGAGTAGGCTTACCTAAACACAATGATTAAAAACCACAGTCCATTCTGAGCAGTAGAAAATAGAAATAAGTTAGGAGTTTTCTATCAGATTATTCTGAACATCTCTGAAAGAAGCAGTCAATAATGAAAACAACCAATTCCCTATCTTTACTTTCTTGTTTACAAGATTAAATCGTGCAATCATAGCTTAAATGAATCTTTTTACGGATTAATATGTATTTTCTCCTTTTTAATGAAGACTTCTATTTGTGAAAGATCTTCAAGAGAATCATTTCTCAATGGGGGAAGGTCTAGAAAAATGATAATTATAAGCTGTTAGATCACAATCCAATTCAGTTAGTAGCAGTTCGTTTTGTACAGGATGTTTCTATAAATAACCAGATTTGTGATTGTGAACTGATAAATGTTTAGACATTTTGTGAAAGGAACTGCCTTGATATTTATGGAGAAAAACACTACATTGTCCTACAGAAAAACTGAACAAATTGAAGTTGTCCTTACTTGCCTCAACAGTGTGATTTTGCTTGCCTGATAAGCAATTTCTCTGATAGTTAATGGAGGAAGAACTATTTGTTTAATCAGGGAATGCAGTTAACATTGCCTGTGTAAGAAAGCATCTCATTTCAAACAAAACTCCTTTTTAAGGTCTTACGATGTATATAGGTATAATACTAATCTTTGTTGCTACAGGAGTTTTTTTTTTATATTTATAGTTAACAATTCTGATAAGGTCATACAAAGTAATTTCTAAGATAAAGAAAAATTTTTGTAACCTTGAAAGTCTTTGCTACTATTGGAAGACTTGTGATTAGAATAAGCCAGCGTGCTGGTTTTTATATATTCCTACTTAGCTGTATGGGTTTTTGAGGTTCATTCAGGATGTTAAGCAGAGAGAGCAGAAACAAGTAGCACTAGGCTTTTCAGAAAAGAAGGAGAAAAAAGATTTTATCCAAGCAACACACAGTTGGCTACTTCATATGATAACAATTCAGATGTCAACTAATTTGAATTAGAGATGTAAGGAAAAGAGTGCCTGTAGCAATTTTCAGTTAGGAAATGCATGATTACTTGCACGCAAACTATTTTCTCATCACTTTGTGCTGAGCTTATTTGTGACACCACAACCTTCAGGACAGAAAGGAACCCAAAATACCAGTTGTGCATTCAGCAGTTGATGCAGAAAGCAGAGTTCATAGGTTTGATAAAGGTATATGCAAGAGGATTGGAAATGAGATAACTGACAGGTAGTGATAGCAAAAGCAATAGGAAGAAAGGTCACTGATGTTTCATTCTAGTTCCAGCATGCTTTTGTGGAAACATCTGTAGAAAAGCAAGTGAACTGAGAAGCATCTATGCTACTATTTGAGGTCTGGAAGCCAGCCATTAGCTCTGCTAAAGGTGATTATGGTCAAGCATCATGTGCTTTGTTAGGCAAGTTCCCAGCAGATAGTCAGAATCATATTAGCCCATTTTAGTACTTACGAAATGTTTCCCCCTCTGCTTAGGTCCATTAACCAGGGACTGCTAGTGTATGAGGAGACTGAGCTGCTCTGGGAGTTTCTGCTTCATCACTGGTTAGGGGGCAAGGAGCTGCAGCTGTGCAGCAGGGGAGGCAAGTGCTGGTTGTTCTGGCACTGCCTGTGTCTTAGCAGAACCTTAAAACCTTAGGCAGTTCTATTTTTCTGTTCAGGCTTATGTGTTGCCTCGGGCTAAACAATCATGAGGGGAGAAGGATTGCATAAATGTCCACATAGGTATAGAATGTAAAACTCACTCAAAAAGACAAAAAAAAAAATCTTTAAAGAAATGTATTTTGACCAGAAGTGGCAGAACTAGCAACCATCATTGAGGAAAACCAATAAATGAAAGATTTAGGAAGGGAGCTGAAAGCTGAACTTTTGACTAATATAAAATATGTCGCTGTGTTGAAGTCTCAGGGGCCCCAGCTGATACAAGACAGCATAGGTCAGAGGAAATGAGAGAAGGTAATATCTTCTTATACATACTATACTACATGCATGTTCCATGCTGTACAGTTCTTAGAGGAAAGAAGAGAATGGGGCAAAATCATACTGCAGTCCACCTTTTTATTTTTTTCTCTCTCTCTATTGAGTTCTGAAAGGTTGTTTTGGAAACTGGTCAACAATTGTACACATTTGAAGTACAAATCCTAGTGGTAAAGGAGAGGTGATAAAGTTTATATGGATGTAGATACATAACCTATCAAAGCAGAGGCTTTGGAAAATGATTTATACAACATGTGATACATAATAAGCATCTTCATCTATAAGTTATATCAACTGTAACTTAAAAGCTATATGACACAAGTTTCTTTAAGACTAGTCAATGTTGATGGTACTAAGAATTTTATTGAGTCCTTAAGACTCCTAGTTCTAGTCAGTACCTTTGAATTTTTAACTGGTCATATGTAGGCAACTTTCAGCATACTTCTGTATTTAAGTATTTGAAAACTATAATTTCTATTTTAAAATTGGTAGAGGCCCTGAACCAGATCCATTATCCAGTTCTGAGAGATGTTGGAATCTGGCAATTTTATCACAAGCCTTAGTTTTGAGTTTGCTAATACTGAGGCATATCCTTAAAATGCTTTTCGTTACCCTAGGATGGATAGCAGATGTTTAGGAAAAGCACTAAGGAAAAATGTTGTAGTTTGAAGCTGAAGTGCTATTCTGGTCCACTTAATCTTGTGACATCTGCCAGGAACTGAATACAGAGGAATGTACATTTTACTTTTTAATTAGAATTTGACATCTTAAAATACTTCACCAACTCAGTGAAGATGGAAATTCTAGTTGCATATACAAACCATATGTGAAAGACCTTGTTTACTACCCAGAATATTTTAAAATGTGTGAAGGTGCTGCTCCTAACTGTTTGACTCTAAAGCAAGGAACTGAAATTTTTGCAAGCATCTTTGAGCTGCAGCAGCTATTTTAACATTTATATAACGGTATTGCAATATGTATGCCTACACAGGCAGCCTTTTTAGCTTGGAGATACAATTAAATGGGCAGATGAGTACATGAATTCTTCAAGTGCTCATTTATAAGTTCTTAAAGGACATTTTCCAAAAGTGCTAGTATTGGATACTCTCAAATTAGATTATGAAATACAGGTATGAAAGTGTAGCAATCTTATGATTGATTGAAAGATATTTTTATTGTAGACTTGAGAAGACACTGAAGTACACTGAAACTGTATTTCTGAAAGTACTGTGGAACTGAGAGCTTCTCTATGCGTTGAAGTTTGTGAAAGAGCAAGGCTGTTTGTTTGAATTGCAGGTGTGTTCAAGACAATATCTGCTCCAGTGCTTCAAAAATAAGCCAGAGGTGCATTGATTTTTTTTTTTTCTGTATTCATGCAGCATTGTCATAAAATCTTAAGCATTATAAAGGACCTCAAAAGATCATCCAGTTCAACCCCCCTGCCAGAGCAGGACTACCTAGAGTAGGTCACACAGGAACTCATCCAGGTGGGTTTTAAATGTCTCCAGAGGAGACTCCACTGGGCAGCCCGTTGACAGTGAGCAATTGCAGCTGTAACAGGTTTTACATTGTCTTGGTTTTCTTGGTCATTTTATGAAGCATTTGAAGATCTTGAAGCATTTAGTTTTATGGCATATATTTAGTACTATTTAGTACTATCTATCAGCAGCAAAAACCACTGAATCTATATAATTGGCATAGTTAATGCCAATTAAAGTTAATTACTAAATTATAGGCTTCTGATACTTAAGAGAAAAACTTGCTGCCTCAGCAATCAGTTTAATTTCATAGGAAAAAGGTATTAACAAAGAAGACTACCTAAAACCTACTAGTGTTTGCTTATTTTCTACAATAAGAAGCATTTTAGGCTTATAAGAGTTGAAATAGAACGTCAAGAGATGATGAACTAATCACGTTTAAAAGCAGAAAAGTGGGTTACATGTGTATCTAAGCACATCAAAGTCACAGGAGGGTACCTTGAGCTGGAATGGAAGACAGCATCATGTGCCACAAAGGACTGCAGTTAATTTCTACTTGCTGTCAAGTTTGGGATCACAGTTTAGGAAGAAACTAGATGCATAGTTTACAATGACTTCAGAATATCTGATTGTAGATGGAATTTGGGAGCTTAGCTATATGTCTGCCTTACTGCCAGTGACAGGAATTTTGGTGGCAATACTGGAATTCCTGCATCATCAGCAGAGTTCCTGTGCCAGCTTCAGTCAACGATATTCCCAGTTTCACAGTATTTCACAGAGTAGCATAGTTCATGCTTTATTGACTTAAAGGTTAGGTTAAGGGGTGCTGGGCCTAGTACATTCAGCAATAAGCATCTTTTAATCTTCCTTAGATTAGCTGTTTATTTGAAAAGCTAAATTTTCCCTACAAATCACAAGGGCAAATAAGGAAGCTAAAAGCTCATGGTGATCTGGATGACATCTAGGGTGTGCTGTAAAATCATTTCAGGCACAAACAAGGAAGCATTTCAGACTGTTTGACTTTGAGGCTAGATCACATTTAATAATGTCAGCCATTCTGACATCACAAGCTATGGTGGGCAAATCTGATAGAAAGTGCACAAGCTTCTAATTATTATCAGGTCTCAAACTGAGACCTCATACAAAGGAATTGATGTCATTCAGTGTCTGCTTGTTCCCTGTAATGATGGTCAGGTTGAGATACTGCAATGGACATTTTACATAATAATAGCTTTGGATTTTCGGTCTGCAAATGTAACAGTTGTAATATGTGCTGAACTGATGCAAAATTCAAATTGAGCAGTGTAAATATTCATTAGCTACAATGAAGATAAGACTCTGTTTTAAAAATATTTCCTGTTTTGCTCCTGAAGGAACAAGTGGGCTGAAGCGCTTCTGCTAACAGCTCTTGTCATTTATGTTACATCCTCCAAATCTGACAATGTGTGCAGACTGGCTGCAGGAGAGTAGCTATGCTTTCACCGAAGTTACCTAAGGAATTTAACGAAGGGATAAAATGATGTGTTTCAACCCTCATTTCTGTTGACAGTCTAAGTACGCTTCAGGCAGATCACCTTAACATTTTATTAATTTCACTACGTAATTTCATAACCACTGAACACTTTTTCCAGATAACATAAAAGTGTGTTTCTCATGAACTAAGTAGAGTGAACCCTGCTATTAACAGTTGTTTTTTTCAACCAGTTCTCTGTTGAGAACTGTTGGACAAAGCAAAGAAAGGTTTTGGAGAAAAGTAAATTCTCAGATTAAAGGCTTTCACTAAATTGAGAACCCTCTACACCCTATGGTGAATAATTCTAATTGGTAATTTCATTACTTTCTAGGCAAAAACAAACAAACAAAAAAACTCAACACAGTAGACTGTTTCTAGCACTGCTTTCCAGCCAATGCAACTTGTTATCCTTTTCTGTCAGCTAGTTGTGTGCTAGAGTAAGATACTTTCTCCACATCTAAATGAGAAGATTCATCATCATTGAACTTGAGACAAAACTCTCATGAAAAGCATTTTGCAGTTATGATGTATTTTGTAAAGTTCAATTTTTTCCACTACTTTGCATAGATGTAAATACAGAAACCTGGACGTGATCATTCAGTGTTGATAATGTGTCCTTTTTAACTCTATTCTCTATTTCTATCTTGGAAATTGTATTGGTGATACTCCAAATGGACTATGTAGGCTTTGCTGCATTCCTGGCAGTCTGGCAAATTCTCTGCACTGCAAGTTGTTGAGTGCAAAGGAAGTTGTACTGGGCAAAAAGAATTGTTTGGAGATCTGTCAGGCACGTTTTCTGTCAGAAAAATGTGAATCTGTCAGATTCACATTTTCTCTACTTAAACCTTTATTTTGCTCTTGCTGACATATTTTTGTTTGAGAGCTTTGTGTCATGAGGCAATCCCTATCAGTTTGGTGTCCCAGGTGGAAGCCTCTTTGCCTCTCATTTATTATTAAATTGAGCAAAGAATTTGCAATGAAAACGAGGGAAAATACAACATGTGTGTCTAGAATTAGTCATCTATTGGACTTCATGCATAATACATATTAACAAGCTCTGAATAATGGCATTTGATACTGTGTAATAGCCCTCCTTGTTTTTTATACTGGCAGTAAAAACATAGCAAGGACAAAGGATGGCACTCTTACTCAGAAGTCTGCTGTATAGTGAGGCTGTGATACTCCTTGCTAAAGCAATAGACTTGTGGACCAGAGGAGCTGGGCTCGTGTTTTTATTCGGTCATAGGTTTTCTCTGTAATGATGGGCACTTTGAATATCAGCATCTGTCTTTGAAATATTCTAAGATCAAGGTAATAGCAACCTTGTTTCCTACCCACACTGGGCAGCATTTCGTTTTCATGCTTATTTTAATGTTTCACCCTTTCATTTTAATGTTTTGCTAATTTGCTTTAACATGTCACACTAGGAATGGGAAGAAATAGTGTTATAAAACTGTACAGACTTTGGCTTCCAACAAAAAAGTCTAGGGAGAAGAAAGATCTTGCCTTGTAAGGATACAACAGTTGAAGAGGAGGTAATTTCCTATTGTCCTTTTCTTTCTCTCCATTTTGCTGAGTGATACTTGAGGATTTTCTGTTCTCTTTTTAAAAAGTTACCTATTATATTTGCTGCTGAGATAAAACTGCCTTTCAGGTTAAAACTCCTTTTTTCTTTTGGTGTATATTGCTGTATGTACAGTCTTAGGCTAAGCAAAGTTTCTGTCATACCGTCTTAAGGTAGATTAAATTGGTACAGTTACTGTCTCTTTCTTTGGGCATCTGGACCCTATTTTAGTACAAGTTATTTAAAACATGGTAGGTCTTCCATACCACAAAAGGCAAATTTCTTGCCTCTCTGGTTGTCTAGACTTGTATGAATGGATGAAATGTGTGGATCCCTGAGAAATACAGGTTTATATGACACTCTTTCAAATGTGCATGTGTAAAATCCTCTACATCCTGCAGCTCGAATCATGAGGAAAGTGACTATCAGGTGAATTCTTGAAATCATGGCAGATGGCTGTATCTGGCTTGATATAATTTCATCTTATCAGTGATTCTTGAATTATCTTAAATGTCATAATCTATGGTAAATTAAATATTGCATCTGTTCTGCAGGAACAAGTGAGATCAGGACTAAAATGGTATTAAGCACCCCTCCCATCTGCCTAAACCAAGGGGTGCATTTAATGAGACCTTTTCTTCCATTGTGCCAAATGTAACTGAGTATGGCACAGAGAATCTTTTGAAGAGATGATGCAGAGTTTAAACTGTTGGGAAAACTGTTTATTTTTTTAGTGTGTCTTCAAAAAGAAGTAAAAAAAGACCAGAAAGGATGAAGCTTCTTTTCACAGAAGTTTTTGGAGTATCTTTTGTTTCATTTTGTCTCATATTAATTCACAGTGCAGAATACACATGGGATTTATGCCCTTTTCAGCTAGAAGAGAAGCTGTCTATACTTTAATTTTAAATTTAGTATGCACAACTCCAAACAGACACTGGTCAAAACAGAAAACTACAACCGTATAATGCTTTTTCTGACTCAGTAATATTGTAGGGCATAGCGTACACAGATACGTGAAATATCTCAGTACATATCCCCACAGTCCTGCAAACCTGAGTTGTTTGTGGTATTGGAACGCTTCAAAGGCCTGTCATTGCCTCACTAGGGTAGATAGGTTTTCCTCAACTTCTCTCTCTAGTAACTTGTGAGAATGGAGTACTACAGAACAGCATGAGAAGGAGCTTACTTGTTCTGATCTGCTTACTGCCCTAACTGATGAAAGTGTCTCCCAGTTCTATCACTTTAACCTTGAAGATTAATGGCAATCACAGACTTTTTGCCCTCTGTCACCAGTTGTGGCACAGGTTGGAACCTTTGTCCTTCTCCTCTGAAACATCAAAAGCAGCAACTGAGCTAACCCACTTTAGCAAAGAGTAAGAGGAGTTATTAAAAAAATTTACTCGGCAGCTCAGGATGCCAAAACATAGAGGAGTCTAAGCTTATTCTACAGAAGCAGACTGTCCTCCTGGACATTTGAAAGAAAAAGACCTGCAAGGCAGTTGTACCTGCCCTGCAGTATGTTCTAGAAAGCTCTACAGGCTGACCACTTGTGTTTTAGAAGGATCTGCCTTATTAATGTTGCTGTGATATCCTGCTGGGTTATTTGTAACAAGGAACTCCACAGCCTGTCTGCTCTAGTCTAGTACATCCCTGTTGCAGGAGGACTGTAAACTGGCAGCTTAATAGCCAGTAGCTGAAGTTGGCATTTCCTAACTATGCTTTCTTCTTGCTCCCTGTACACTGCTGTACATAGACCTTCAGAAGTATTCCTTTTCCCTTGGAAATTGTGCTTGATGATATGACACTGAGAAGTGTTTTGGCTGTTGTTTGAAAGGTCATGTACATTCTGTAGTGTATGTATTATAAAATTTGTGAGTAGGAGCATCCAAGGCTTGGTCTCTGGTCTGCTGGTTTGTTTTTTTAAAACTGTTGCCTTTTTAAAAGTACTCTAATGTTTTCCTAGCTCCTTTTTTTTCTTTTTAAAATGATGCTCTTTGAAGTGGATTGTACTCTTCCTTCTATTTTATTCTGATAAGAACAGAAGATCAAGCTGAAATTCTGATTCTTAACATGAGAAGATTTGGAGAGATTTTTAGAGTACATAAGAGAGCCTCTCCCTTGTGTGTACTAACCAGAAGAGTGTATCCAGGCCCTCGATTTGGATGAAAATTGGGTGTGAAATTTGAATGCAGTATTTTTTTACAATTACATTTATTTTTTTAAAGACAAAGCTAATATGAAACTATTTATTTGGAGATTATTTTTCATTTAATTACTGCAGGTAGAAGGGAGACTAAATTGTGAAATTCATTTTAGTCTGAAACATCTTAATCTCTAAAGCTATCATAAAAAGCATAAATAATTCAAGCCTGAACTTCCATCAGTTCTGTCATAGATATGTTTTCTGTTCCATCTCAGAAACACAAGAGATTTCATTTTCTCAAATTCTTTAAAGGCACCCATTCTTTTCCCAGTGCTGTCAGATATTGTCACTAGATATCTTCTGTCTAATTAATTGGTCATTTAATCAATCTTCAGGAAGTAGTTTTTCACTTCAAATGGCATTCTCAGGGAAAGACTAAGTGCTCCATTAAGATTGTGAGATAGCTTTCCTTAGTGGTGTTCTAGGTTTTCTCAAAGTGGTGCAGCCAAATTCCTACATCTTTCCATAAAAATCAAGCACTTCACAGTCTATATTAAATATTTGCCTTTAGGAAGATTGGTTTTTTTTGGCTGGAATTGACAAAATTGCTCTGAACTCTTAAATTGGCATAGTTTTGAACCAAGAAGTAGAATGACTGATAATTTCTGTTCATAACTGAATTACTTGAGGTTTTGTTTTGAAATAGAGCTTAGGAGTTTGGTTGCTTGCTTTGTGTTTCAGGTTTTTTTATAGCAACTTGCTTTGTTTTTTGCCCCAGTGCCATAAGGAAGTTTCTCTCTGCACAATTTTTCTACTTAATACCAAAATTGAGAAGCCGATACTTTTTCATACAGTTCTCTAAGATTTTAATTGGGAAGTGAGTTTCTTGGTGCTGCAGCAGTCTGCAGTAACTACTGCATAATCCCTGTATGGCTGCAGGCAATTGCAGTGCACTTCAGATGATTGTGTTGCACAGCTGAATCAGATGCTTAGGCAGGCAGAGATAGATCTGTTCTCCAGAAATACTACATTTCTTCTCTCTGTATGCTGTTTTTAGCAAATAGCTACCTAAAAATAGCATCAATAGGCTCCTAAGTCATTTTATACTGCTCAGTAGTTTTTGGTGGGTTTGAGGTTTTTTTTTATTCTTCCTAGTTCACTTGGTTTTTTCTTTTGTCTGAATCTATCCTTTTTGCTATTAGAGCCTCCTGGCTGGGACTAATGACAGCATTTTAGGCTGTGGCGATTGCTGCTGTCTATTTTGGTTTTGCATTTACTGTTTCTCATCATGTTCCTTCATCACTGCTTATTTCCATGTCTTTGTTCTTTGTCTGCTAAGCTGCATGATTTTTTTTCTTCAGCTCATTGCAACACCATCGTCCTATGTAATCTGTATATATTTTCTATGCTCTTGCATTTCCTCATTTTTTCCTGTGAACTTGTCTTTCCCCACCTAACTTAGTGGTTTACTTGATAGCCACATGTTTGAAGTATCCTACTGACACCAGGGACCTGAAATGGGTAGATCATGAGTTAATGAACTCTGTACTTCTGAGGCACCAACAAAGCACAAGGAGCAGTAATATAACAAGAGGAGCGAGAGTTTGGGGTGGTTCTGTGTTTTGTCACTAACAACATCATTTCATTTATTACAGAGGATTATTGGTGGTGGGTGTGGCATTAAATTGGGGAGTAAGTGGGAGATTAGCTGATGAGAAGTGATGTGGTTGCCTCAAGCCTTCATCTATTATTCAGCCAGCGTGTTTGTTGATTGTTGTATATCAGTTCTGGTTTTCTTTTTATCAAGCATGTGGGGTTTTGGGGAGCAAAGAACAGTTACTGCTAATGGATTGAGAAAGGATTCTCAGCAACCAACCTCAGGAGGGATTTAGAAGTGCTCCTGGACAAACCTTGAGAGTATAAGACTGAGCAATTTCTGTGCTGGAAGTGGGATTTGCAAAAACGACTCCTGAGCACTGAAAAAGCACCTCCAGTTAACCCATCATCTGGCATGGAGCACACGGCAACCAACTGAGTAGTCATATGGCTGTTTTACTGGCTTACTCTCAGAAATAAATTCGGTTGTTTAGCTCATCTGGAGGGGAACAGCATGGAGGGGTATCCCTGTGGCACTCCAGGGCTGGCGGGCAGTGTATCACCAGGGACCCCTGGAAAGCAGGAGCAGGCACATGACAAATACACCTGCAGTGATGGCCACCTGCGCCTGAGATGGTGTGGGGGTAGCGGGAGGTCCAGTCACATCTACAGGTAAGGAAGCAGCAGAGGTGACACCAGTCACCAAGTGACAGTTTTCATTCTGCCTGTGAAAAAACACTGGAATGACAGTGTAGCCCACTGCATTTCTGATGCAAGTAAGTAGGCCATCTGCAAATGTCTGCTTTGGGCCAAGACAATTACTTGACAGATGCATTTGGTTGCTACACGGGTCTTGAGTCCCCCAGAATAAACCAGGGACTTTTAAGTGGTGCTCCCAGCACAATACAGTTTTTATAAAGGCAATAGTAAGTTTCTGGAAAGTGCTATTGGGATTTAGGGACGTTTTCCCCATTTATTGTTATTCAGGCCATTTCCAAGCTCCAGTGGAGCATGTCAAAAGTGTATAATGGCTACTAGAAAAAAAAAAAAAAACGTGTGCAGGATGGATCCATCTTGAATTCAAGTGCCAATACTGGTTCTGCACTGACTTTTTCCAGTCAAGATAGAGACCTCTGACAGCTACTTGAAATTTCCAGGTATCTGGCTTGACTCAAGCATTGTGCTAAGGCTCATGAGCTGAGAATCAAAGCTAATGTGTCAATAGTCAGAACTTCCTAATAGAATAGAAATTGCATATACAAAATAATTACCAACCACTAAGGTTTTTTTCAATCTTCCATTATACTTCTTCATAGTGGAAAAACAGAGACACGGTCTGTTATGTAACGTTAACCTTGTATCTCCTGTAAACAATGCACTGCATGTGTTATGCAATCAGAAAATGAATGATAGCAGTAATGTTTATCAAATCATTCCATATGAATAATAAATTTTTCAAATTATATAGGTAATAAAGGATTTCAAAAGTGTCACATCTCCGGGAAGGACATTAATTGTATTAATCATTCTTTTTGACAAGCTTCTCTTCAAATAGTCTAATACTCTTAAATATCCCTGCAGACTAAGAGTGAGTCAGTTAAGCTATGTATACTGAATTGTCAAATATACATGATAGACAAGCAATAGGATTATGGTAAGGAGAATGGAAATAAATTTATGTCCTCACTTGACTAGAAAATCAGAAGAATTTTGAGACTTAACTTCCCTCTCCTTTTTTTCTTTCATTTTAATTACAGTAGATTTGTTGCCTGTGAAAAGTGCCTGACTTGAAGAGAAAATCGATATTTACACACATGTGCACTGATCTTGTGTCACAAGAACAGGTAGTGGAAGCTTCCTCACTGTTTCTTCCCAGTGCTTTCTCTCTTTAAAGGAATGGTATAGTTTGTTCTCCCTGATCTCCATTTCCCCAAAATAGACATATTTAAGGACAGACAAATCCTGTGCTCCAACCTCTTCATTGTTCAGCTTTTAAAGAGAATGCAGATGCATTCTGGATGATTTCACAGGCAACATCAACATCTAACATTTGGCAGTCAGAAAAACAAGTCAGACATTTGTGATTAGTGATCAAGGAATGCTTTCCAAGTGGTCTTAAAGGAAAGATCCAGCTCCATAAATCCTGCGTATGAAAGACTTGTCCTGTGGAGTTAATAGCAATGCAGAGGTTGAATTGCATGCTGTGTAATTGAGGCAAGATTAATAATTATTTAAAAGCAACAATTGTGTCTGGAAGACTGACTCATTTGTGCTTTCTAGCAGTTGTTGTGGGTTTTTGCTTTTCGAAAGATTAAATTAGCTTTACATTATCCTGTTGTTTCTAATATGTTTTCTAACTCTGTGACAGTTGTTAGCTTACAGCATCAACATATACAGGTAGAAAGAGAAATGTTGTTTTGTATTTCCTTCTGCATCCTGAGTCTGGTACTGTTTTGTATTTTTTGTTAATATAATGGATAATGAAATAAAGGCTGCACTTAATACATCTGCAAATGGTGCTAAGCTCTAGGTAAAGGCCTTGAGCACTCAGAAATCTTTGCCAGTTGGTGTAATCACCTGAAATAAATGAGACTGAAAAAGGCTGATTGCAAACCACCGTCCTTTAGTAAGAGGATCCATCTGTGCAAGCATAGGCCAGGAAAAGGATGAAGCAGAAACTCTGCAGCTAGTGAATTCTAAACTGCACACAAGTCAATGGCCTTTGTATTGTAACCAATTGCATTGATCTCAAATATCGTTATGGGATATAAAATATTGCATTATATTAAAAACTAGTCTGAGAGATATACAAAGAAATACTCTGCACATGACTGAGCCCTAAAAATATCTCCCTTCATGTACTACATCTGTGTTTGAGCATCATGCCTAGAAAATTCTAGGCCCAGCAGAGTGAAACTAGAGGACAGCAATGAGAGTGGTCCAAAATATGTGAGCTCCAAGGAAAACATTTCATGAGTTGGATATAATTAGTAAATTGAAGAATGCTCCTGAGGAATGGCATAAGAATGGTCTTCAAAGGCCGAAAATTTTGCCCCAGAAGAGCAAGGACTTTCCGAAAGTAAAACTGTAAGTAGCTGATTTGAAAAATAAACCTATTCAATGTACACGATGACTGAGGAGGTTGGGGAATTTCCATCATTGTTGTTTTTAAAGAATAAGTAGGTGATTATCTGCTAAACATACTTCAGTGCCAGATGACTGACTGATTTCCTTCCCAGCCAAACATTTCAAATGCAGAATGGTAGAGTAGGCCATTCAGGTGGCCAGCATAGCAGTTCTAGAAACAAAACCAGCACTTTAGAGTGGTGATTTTCTGGGTTTGATATGTTAAAGGTCATCAGTTTTGTAATTTTATACACAAATTGGAATTATTAATGTTTTAATATACAAAGTTTACAGTGATCTTGTGCTTCAATAATTGTCTTTTAAAATGTATTTTCTAGTGTTTACTGTGTTTTGACATGTCTTGAGAAAAGTTGTGTGGTTTGGTGATTAACAATACATTGATTTTAACCATCAATGGGGCTATTTTTTTCAAAATTTGCTCTTTTAGTCGTATCTGATATTAGATATCAGTTATCAGGATAACAGTATCTGATATCAGGCTAACAAACAATATTTAATAATAATTGTAGAGAATCTGTCTCTGTGACCAAAATTTTCAGGAGTTCATTTCACTCTCAGGCACCAAAATAATTAAATATATTGTGTTTTGTAAGAATCTTGATGATGAGTTTCTCTGTAAATCTGCTTTTTGTTGTTTGTCATTTCCAGATCTATTGCTAAGGGATTTTAAGTCTTCCTTGTAGTGTCCTGCTGCCATGTGCAGCCTGCTTTTGCCTTTGAGCAACACCTAGTCTCTATCTGATGGTATATATTTGGATCTTCAATGTCTGCAGATCTGATCCTGAAAAAGAAGCAGTTTATATTTACAGTAAATTCTCTTTGAACAATATTTAACACTGGTTTCCTTGAGTTTCAGACCTACACTAGGATTGTTACACTGCCAGACTGTATTTTTTTAATACATCAAAAGGGAAATATTAGATTACATAGTTTGACCTCTACCAGATGCCTTGCAATTTTGTCCAGCTATTTTTGTAATGAACCAAGTAATTTCCTGGAGGTTTCTGTTCTCCATTTCAGGTGTCAACATATAGACAATTCATCACTTTCTCTTATCATTTGTTCCACTGCTTCTTTCCTTTACTTTAGTCTATGCTTAGGTAGTTCTGTAGACTCTATAGAATTTTACTTATGAGGAAATCAGAAACTTCTCACTTGGGTAACTTTAATGCACCTATGGAAATTAACTTCTGTAACATCGCAGAGAATTTTGCTGTTAGCTTCCTTAGTGTTTTTCCACTTCTATCTGCAAAAATTGGGCATTAACTCTGTTGCATACTCCCTTCAATTTCATGTGATTGTATGTTATTTCTGTAAATTGTGTCTACACAATGATTTAAAAGATAATTTCTCAGTTCTAAATTGATGATAGTTGTAATACAATAAAGTAGATATAGTGGTTCCATTAAGGTTGTATGCTTACGAATAAGCATATATGTGACTGCAGGGTTAATATGAGAATGAAACAAAAATCATCAATCATCTTCTCTCAACTCTCGTTCAAAAAGCAAAAACTTCTGGTTGGTTTTGAGGCCCCTAGCTCACATTTTTGTATGTGTATTACTTAGCAGCTTCAAGTTTCACATCTTTTAAATACAAAGGGGAAGTTATAACCTGATTTCTTTTCATGTGCGAATTTTTAATGATTGTTGTTCAATACCTAGCATTCAAAGAGGGAATGGATATGTATATTAAAGCAGAAGAGATAGCTTAAGATAAATGTTTATTGCATTATTGCTCAGCCACTTTGCATAGTAAAACTAGATTACAAAGTGAGTTCCTGTTCACTGTAAGAGAAGCAACCAATAAGTGTGATTTACAAAGCCATCAAAACTATGGAAATGCTCACTTTCATCAGAATTGTAATTATGAGGAAATTTGCTGCAGGAAAATGTACTCACAGAATAAATATTTAAAAGGACTGAATGTTGTCTATCCCAGTGCAACAATTGCGTTTTCTCTTCGAGCTTGTGATATCCTTTCAGAAGAAAAAAAAAAAAAAAAGTTAAATTCTCTCTTTTGACAACAGTAGAGAAAATAAACTACAACTGTTATTGTTATTTCCTCAGATAACTGTAGCAAGTGTCTAGAAATGGGCACACACGCATGCAGTGAATGGATGTAATCCATGTTCTGAGGTTGGAATGGCCCCTCGATGTGGCTACCTATAATTAACTCTCACATTAAATAATTATCTTGGATTGAATGTTAAAAAATGGCTAATCTGATGAGAGCTTTTTCTTATTCCCAGTGCTTCTGTATCCCCAACAGCTGCCATGGGGCTACTTGTAAGATTTGATGCACTCATCTTTCTAACAATTGCTATACAGCCATCTCCTGCTTACCTCTCGGGATATAAAACCAAGCTGTCACTATGTTGTAAGTAACCTGACAGAGATGGCTGCTCAATGGGAAAGGGTAGTATGTATAAAGTGAACTATGGGACCAGAAATCCTTTGAGAAAACTGATGGTTTGTTTTTGTTTTTTAATAGTAAATAGAAATAATTGAAAGACTTTTCAGGTAGTAGTTTCCTGCCAAAGTTTCCCTCACTGCTTTAGACTGGTCCACAGTAAATATGCATATTAATGTCCATGGCGAACAGACAGAATGTGAAAGTACCCTGTGCAAACCAATTGCTACGTTATAGTCAGTTGTATGTTGACAGTTTTAACTTGCTTAATACAGGAGGGCCATAAGATGAAGATGCCACTGAAACAACAATTGAATGTTACCGTTATTGACTTTGGATCTGGATAGTTTGGAATAGATTTTAGAGGAAAGAAGCAGTTGTTTATATTTTCTTGTGGTATTTAGAAGCCTGAAAAATAATAGTGAATTTGGAGAAGATGTGATTAATAATTCAATTCTAAAAATGTCATTGTAATGCAATAAATCACAACTGAAATTTATTACATTACATTGTCATTGTTTGAAGAGTATTTGTATCTATTGTCTCAAGGTAGCTGCACAACTCTGATATCCTGAGAGAGGCTGAAGATGAACTGAGGTAAGCTGTATAGTGCAGTGCAGTACTGTCAGATGTAAGGTGCAAGCAACCTCATTTCTCATAAGGTGCAGTATCAGACATGGAACCAGTTCAGACTTACAGGAAGAGTTTTGTGGTGTGCCTGAGAGTGCTTATCCGGTTGTTTATGGTGAATTGTACTGCCATAAATGCTAGCTTACAAATCTCTCTGATTAACACTGCACTGAACATTATGGAAACTTTTATAACCTTGCTACTTCCTCATCAACACTCTCACAGTTCTTAGTACTAAACAGGACACTATTCTTCTAGCCTGACACGTAACATAATGGAGAGAGATGAGAATACACATGAACGTTGCAGTAGTTCTGTTCTCCTTTATCTACTGTAGGAATAGGGAAAGAGTAATCTACCTTAGGCAAGTCAGAAGTCAGACATAGAATCAGAAGACTAGACCCAGAGGTGTCATGTAGTTAGTAGGAAAAAAGAATTATTCTGTGAGGCAAAATTAATCACATTTGGAACCTTACAAAATTACGTTCCCACACTTGCTGGTGCAGCTGAATCACAAAGGCATGTGGAAATGGCACAATCCAGAATAGCCACCGTTCTAGCTTGAGGCCTAGTCTGATGTAATTAACCCTGCTACGAGGCAAGGTTAATCAGCCTGGGTCTAGTCCAGCACAGGAGGTTTGTTTTTTTTTCGACTTGCTTGGAGCTGCCCTAAGGCTCTACTGTAGGAGTGCAGCATACACATGTAAGTTATTAAAATGCAAACATGTAATGTGACTTGAGGATGCTTTTGTGTTTTAATACAACACTATCTTGTAATGACGTGGCACTCACTCTTCTGAGTAACTCTTAGAGCTATGGTGATGAGGTGTACTTCACTAGAAGATGGGAGCAAGGAGTACCATGGGGTAAATGGCCCATAAAGGCCAACAGAAATGTAGAGCGAGAAACTGGGCTGTTTGGAGTGAGGTCATCCTTCTTGTTGTCCCAACACAGGCTACACTGAATGCTGATTTGACCACTAAACTCCATACGAATTGCTGATGTTGACAAATGTCTCCTTTCTTATTATAACCCTAATGTCCTATAGAAACCCAGTCCTATAAATGTGTTCTTAACAAGACAGAAGCATGAGCTTCATGATTGAAGGGATTACTTTTGCCTTTTCTGTACAATGAGAGATATTCATACAGTGCCAGTAATGCAGAAACTCCTACACATCATGCATTTCTGGACACAAACCACAAATTCATTTCCCCAAAACAAGCAGCCTATAGATACCCAAACTATGAATCCTGTTGCCATGTTTTGACGATAAATAGTTTGTCTCTGCTCAACAAACCTTTACTTCTTTCCCTCTTTCCCCACTGTCCAGCATTCCAAAAAGTCATATATTAATGAGCAGTCTTATGCTTTTATTTCTAACTCCAAATAGTTAATGGAGAAAAAAGTACAAAATAATTTAATTCTTTCCCTGTATAGGTGTATGTAATAAAAAACCACAACAATTACACAGAAAAGATGTAATTTGTAAATGAAATAATAGTAATTCTGTCATAAGTAGAATAAAATGAATAGTCTTTCTTTTATAATGATTTGGGACTGTCATCTTGGATGGTTTATTCAAAAGGAATGTAATTTTTTTGCATTAAGTGGGATATACAAATAAACAACACAGATGTGGGAAATTAACAGTTCCTTCATAGAAATTAAGCTGTGGTCTTTCAGACCAATAAGCTAAATGTCATAGTTTAGCCATAATTTTCCAATGAAAAATTTATATGATTAATTTCTGTCTTGTGCATGTGTGTGATTGAAACTCCCACGTGTAGACTTCCCAAGATCAGTTTTCTCTGTTACCACATTTATATGGGAATGGTAAATATATCCTTTCTTTCCCAAATCCCCTAATATTGACCATCTTTTCTTTTGTTTATCTACATCTCATGATGTCAAGTTTCTTACCTCTGGCTGAGTGTCTTACATTGGTTTCCTAGAATGGGATTTCTTTTCCCCCAGTTCATTATACAATTTGATAATTTGAGCGAATAGCTGCACATACAAATTTCAAATTCATGTTTCATACCTATTTGCACTAGCAAATTGCAGTTATTGTTTGCAGAAAGTAAATATAAAAATGGATACTGATTAGTCTAAATATAATTTCTAGACTTTATATTTGCTATCAATTTGTTCCACCACATGCACTCATCTATGGCATGTACTTATCTCAGATTAAATGTTTTAGCAAAATTTGTTATGAGTTTACTACTGAAATGTCATCTCAACCTCACTTTTGTCTTAGCTCTATTGGAACCTGAGAGTAGTGGTAATAACACTTCAAGAAATGTCATCTTAAAAGCTAAGTGATCTTGAAAGCGCTTGGCAAAGAGATTAGATACTATTATTCTCATTTGCAGATGGGGGAAACTAAGGCCTAAAAAGTGAAAAAACTTGTCCAAAGTCATTCAGGACTGCAGAAGTATGGGTCTTTTGAGTTCCATTTCTTGGCTTGCTTTATAGGATCAGATGTTCAGTAAACAGAGGCTGTGGCAAACCCACTAAAGATTATTTTAACATCTAGATGAAAATCAAGGAATAAAAGTAGAAAACTCAAAGTCCGATGCTGCTTAATCAATAGATGTGAAATGAGAAAACCTTATCAACGTTTATTTTAATGATATTTCTGTGTAAATTTGGTAAACCAGATCAGATCCAATAGATCTCAGAGTGGTGTTTCCTTCCCAAAATATCTATGGATACAAAAGGCTTCAGAACAAATTTGCCTTTTTTGTTTATGAATGTGAACACTTACTACTGCCAGTCTCTAGTCTATGATTTCAGAATTCAGAAGATATTGACAACATTGTCAAATAAATTCATATGACTCTCAGATTTCTGATAGACGTAACCTATATTCCTGGATGTGTTTTTCACTTCAATGTTGTTCAGGCACAGCATACTGCTCTTCTCTGACATCACTCTGTGTTTATAAATTCAAGAGTGCAGCTTTACATTGGAGTCTAGGTGGTAATGCATGTGAGCAGCAGTGATCACACTTATTCAAGTCATGTAATGTTTTGAGGTTGCATTCCTGCATCGCCACCATTGTGTTACTTGAGAATATCTTTAGCATTGCCTGAATATTCAGAAGAGTGGAAAAAATATCCTACTTCGTTTAACAATTTTTGTTAGAAAGAAACCACTTGTAATTCCCTGGATCATACAGGTACAATTTTCTTTGGTATACTGAGTATAACCTGCCACCTAGGACGGTCTTGCTGGCCATCTGCACAGGAGCTTCCACACCATGGAAACAGAGTGCAGTCCTCTAAGCTTAGTGATTTCCCTCATTTAGATGCCTTCTTTGCTTTTATCTTGCTGGGTTATATTCCCCCTGTCTAAAATGAGCAGTGTTTTCTGCAGGAAGCATTATTTCTTCTGTTGTTTCCAATTTCTTTTTAAAATTCCTTCATCCCAAGAGTCAGAGAAGAGATCCTTCGGGTATGAGTTGTGTTTTACTTAAATGGAGAAAGCATTGTATTGCTGTTTCCACAAGGGAGTAAAAGAAAAGTAGTTGTGTTGGAGCAGCCTTTTTTTCTCTCTTTTTTTTTTTTTATTTCCTTTTGAACGTATTTGTGTTTTGTAGTCTTTAAAACCCCAATGGAATCTTTAGATGAAAGTAGTGCATGCATAAGTTCAAAGCCTCTCCTGCTTGATCAGTATTCCCACAAGAAAGATGGATGAGAAAAGGTGGATGAAGAGAGCTTGGCTGGACTCATGAACTTGGCTAAAAGGAAATAATGGAGGAAAAAAAGTTCCTTTTTTTTGTTTTTTACTTGCTTTCATTTTTATTCCCCTTTAGGCACAAAACAAGCAAACTGATCTCTATTTAAAAACAGAGTGTGCTCTTGCACCCTCACACCATCTTTTCATAATCAGAATCTTGGTAATTTAGTGGTAGAATTTTTCTGTGAGCATTTTCAAAGAGAAACAAAATATTCTGAAACAGCACCTGGGGGAAATTCTGCAGTCTCATGAAAGATCATTTTCTACCTGATTGCATAAATAAGAGCAAAAATTGTTTTGTTGAACGTCTTGTATTTGTTAATATTTAACCCATGATTAAGATAATTGTTTTTCTTAGGGTCAGGCTCATATCTGAGCTCTTCAAAGCACTTCCTCCCTTTGTGCACGTTCATTAGACTATCATAAAATTATATCCAAAAGGAATAAGGATGAACTGCAGTGGGTTTCACCAGAGACTTTGGGATTTAACAGTGCGATCTAGGTTATGTCCTTTGCAGCTTTTTTCACCCAGTGAGGTTGCTTAATGAAGCTGATGAAATTTGAAAGGCAGATATATTTCTCTTGTGTCTTAAGGAACAGGATAATCTTTAGTTGAAATCTGGGGAAGAAACTGCCCAGTCTGCTGTTGCATACCTCAGGTTTTCAAGACCTGATAATTTTGATACTAGCCTGTTCGAGGCACAGTAGTGGATTAACTAGCTTGGTTGCTGGCTTTTGAGTGGCTCTATGTGTTCTGATACTCTTTACTTTAGAACATTTTCATAAAGAAATGTAACAGTCACTTCAGCCCTGGGTGACTGGGTATGTCTACCACAGGAGAAGACTCCATCATCATGACAACGCACAGCTTAAAAAAGGAACTGTCAGAAAATGGTTCCATGCTTTTAAGAATTGCTGTACAATGAGCTATTCAGAGCCACAATCTAATTCCCTCAATGGTAACTTCCATCCACTTTCAGTACAACAAAGAATATGGTATTGTGCAAGTTCTGTCTTTTAGCACTATCAAATCAGAAGTTTGTTAGTAGCTGTGAGAATTGAGAATTGAGATTGATGGTGTGATTCAAATAGATTCAAATAGAAGAGCAGTTTATTAATTAAAAAAAAAGTCTGTAATGTACAGGCAATTTTTTCATCATTTTTGGTCTTAATATTTGTTCAGCTTTACAGAATGAAGATGAGAGCTAACAAACTTAGGCTACCTACACTTATTGAAATTTGCCCATCTCTAGTTGATAATATCTGTACTGCTTTGTGAGACTCATCCTTTTTGTCATGTCTTTTTGCAAGAATGAAAAATTACTGGCTGACTTTGCTGAACTGCATAGTACAGATGGAATTGACATGCAAACAACTGCCAGTGACCAGCTACTGGCAGATTAAACAGACAAGATTTTCAGACCAGGCCTGTAGGGCAACATCCTATCCTGTTCTGGCTTCTCTGCTGAGGAACCAAAGTCCTCTAATCGATGCTAAGAATCCCCACTGAGAGCATCTGCTTAGTGGCTCTAAACTTCAGGACAGGGAAATTTTAGTTTGGGAATGCACAGCGTACTAGTTATAGTCAATACTCACCAACACAACTCCTCAGGGTTTTTAAAGGATTTGTGTCTCCCAGTGTCTTCATTAGGGGAGTTCATACTAACTGTATAAAATTTTATATATCTGGTACAATTCGAATGATATGTCACGTTATTAAAACCAAAGTGCTTAATGAATATGTAAGGGGTGGGGGGTTTTATTAGTGAAAGAGGGAGAGAGGCTCATGGTTTATGCAGAAATTTCATGTTCAGTTTTACTAATCAGAAATTCCAAAATCTGCTCCATTGCAGATTAGTGTTATGTTGTTAGGTGATCCACACTCAAGCACTTCTTTTCTGAATCATTAAGCCCACATTTCAGATCATAAATTGATATTTTTACACACTTTCCATTTAATGAAAAATATTTTATAAGCTTTCATTTCAATTGCAAATAAAGGCAAATTTCGAGGCTTTGCAAACTGCTGTGGATTGCAATTGAATCTACCATCAATAATGTATGTTGAATTCCACTCTGGCCTCTTACTTTCCATACAAACTTTTGAGGCAAATTTCCATTGTATGTTCATTTTATTTAGACAATACATTCCACGAGCTTTAAACTTGAATGTCCCAGCTTATAAAATGAAGAGTCGTTTGAAGCAGTGAGGCACTGCCTCATGCCACTAACCAAGTGTCGTCAAGGTCACCCATGAGCCTCTTTCAGCTTATGATATAGCTAAAGGTGTAATGAATTATCCTGCTGTGGAAAGCCTACAGAATTTATGCTAAGCCTGGTGTGGAAATAATCAAGTGCATACACATTGCACAGTTGTGTTGCTCCCTTACTACCAGCTCTCCTTCATGATACTGCTAGATTCTGCATCCACAGATGAAAGACGGACAGATGCTTCACGTGGGAAGAAGCAAGGAACCTGTTTCACTCCACTTCTTGGTTCCTAAGGTCTACCTATAATCTACCAAATTTGAACTTGCCTGCTGAGACGTTGTGACAGCAGTCAACCTCTTTAAAAGCTTTCCTAGAGAAGTGAAATACAGTGTCACCTCTCAAAAACAGTAGCAATTTCCCTATTTCACACACACATACAGAAATACAAGAAAAAGGGCTCTACAAAAGACTTTTGGAAATAGAGAGTCCAGTGTTCGCATAGAGGAGTTGTCCTTTGAGCCACAAGATCAGAGATCAGATTGTCATGTTATCTCACTAACTTGTTTCAAACCAGATCTGATAGAGTCAAGAGTTAGAGGAGAAAATGCATGGCTCAAGAGCTCCTAGTTTTGTGCTCTTTTTGCTTCTATTACTGTAGACTAAAGAAGATCCTGTTGACTTTGAATGAGATTGAGCCACAGCTATGAGATGAGGATGTTCCTAAAGACTGGAATCAAGGCCTCAATCAGAAGAAAAAAACATGTTCCATGTTGCTGCCTATCCCATAAATAACCAATTTTTCTCATCTGTTTCTCTGCTGTCCTTTCATTTTGTACAGTGAATTTACACTGTGAGATGGTGCATCTTCTGCTATTTGGAAGCTGTTCTCTAGACAGACTTTGTGGCTGATACAGTTACATGCATCTGCTTTGTTCATGGATGCCTAAAGATGAAATAGAGAGTCTTGGCTTGTACCAGAATATCATTAAGAAACAACTGTATGAGTGAGTTGTCAAACTACTGATTGTCTGAATCTTATGGCTCAGATGAAGATCTGAAAGCACCCCTACTTCTTGTGGACAAAGTCCAGTCCATAAACTACATCACAGAAAATGAAGCCAAATACCAGATCTCTGCTCTGCATATTCTCTGCCCACATCAGTGTGGTTGCATACACCAAAAGCAATGCCTGATCTTAACTTCTGTGAAGTTTTATTATAGAAGGTAATTGGAAGTTTATGGAAGGTAACTGGAAGTTTATAAAACTGACTATTTAATGTTTTCTATAGAAAGTCTTTTAAGCCAGCAAGGTTGTCAATAAGCATAATTGAAAAGCTGAGGCTGAGTTGTAGTTACAGTTTTAAAGGATTTCTTTGGAGAAGGGGTTGTGACAGAGCTATCAAAAAATTGCACCTTCTTTTTAAGTAGAATTCTCTCTTGAAATCAATGGCGTGATGTAGCATCTGGGTTTTGATCTATGCATGAGAAACTACTGTATTTAGAAGAAAATGCACCAGGCATCCTGTCCAGAAGATGCAATTCCTTTGTCATTTTCACTGCCTATTTTTTTGTCAGGCTGGGCTGGGATAGTTGTGAAGGACAGTATGCTGAGGTACTGGGGAGGAAGTACTAATTCAGGCACCGACAAAAAGGCAAGATGCTTTTGATGAAATCTCACATGGGAAACAAATCTGAGTGCTACATTATTCTGACCTGTGCAGATTTTCAGTCACTATTGTCAAAACAAATGTCAGCCTCTCATAGAGCATAAATAAATAAATTAATAAGAACAGCTTCCATAAACAGAAAAACAAACATCAAAGCCAAATATTTTGCTTCATTAGTCCTCGTTAGAGTTAGGGAGGCAGGTAATATGTCAATGGAACTGAATAATTATGGCATAATGAATCTTCTTGACAATGTGTACTTCTCAGTCAGGCAAGGACTTGAGAAGAGGCAGGTTTAGCCTATAACTCTAGGCTCTTATTTCTTAATTTCTACAGAAATAGTTTCCAATATTGAGTGTGGAGTGAACTTATAAGTTATGGGACTGTTTGTGAATTGGGGCATTAAATTAACAAAATCCTTAAGAAGGAATAGTTTAAGCCATTACATTATGTAAACAAAACAAAATAATGTTGCTGCATCATTCCTTTCACTGCTTGTCCTGTGTTTGTAGATCAATGTTGATCAATGTTTTCACTAATCTGTTTAATGCAGAAGTGGCTGTGCTTGTAACAGGTCCCAGGTAGTAATCCTTAGTATCAAATTTAATCCCCAGAAATTGCTTACATATCTGTCCAGGTCAGTGGCATCCCTGCATTTCTTCAACTAAGCTCATAACAGATCATTGTGTCAATCAGAATAGGACCCTGTATGGCAAATGCCAATGAGAACTTGAGTTATGTCAAAATTAGGATTTGAACTAACGCTTCCAGAGTTTAACCTAATGTCCTACTGAGCTCTCTAGAGATCTCTTGAGGCTTACAAATGCCATTGCGCACATGATCTCGGTTGGACCTGTTGTGAGTTAGATTAATGCTTGTTTCTGTGGAGCTGTGTAGAAAACAGCAAGTGTAATTTTGCTGAAGTATTTTAGTAGTCTGAATTACAACCTTGTTCTGATGGGTGAGAAACCTATCTAACGAGAAAATAACATCTGTGATTTCTTTTTTATTGCTTTTTAGTAGTTTCTGTAATTAGCCACTTAATTTCATCAACAAATAAGCTTTATTTGGAAGCTGTACTTTCTAATGTCCTTGTATTGCTCAGGGGAATAAGAACATTTGAGCGTTCTGTAGGATGAGTGTGATGCTGATACACAAGGGGTGTTTACATTCTGTAATGGGTTTTGTATGAGTATGGACCATGGCAGCCATGCAGGGAGAGTACAACTCCTTGAGTGCCTTTTTAACTGATGCAGTGATACTGTGAATAGCAGTTGAGATTGCTGTTTGCATGTTCTTAGGGAAACAGCAGTACCTAATATATTTACTATTTTGTAATGAAAGTTCTACTTTGCAGTGACTTTTTCTGGGCCAGTAAAACCTCTGGGACAGAGGTTTCCTCTTTTGTACAATTTGATTATATAGTGCAGTACGTATTGTACTGTACAATTTGTACAGTGACTTAATCTGAAAGGAAAAAAAAAAGGCAGAAATTAAAACTAGCTAATGCCTCCTAACATAAAGGAGTATGTATTCAGTATGTGCTCTGAATATAAAGTTATTTGCATGGCTTTGATATCTTCATTGATCAGTTATACCACTCTTATTTTCTAAATTGTGCTTATCAAAGTTTCCTAAGTAGATGGCAGATAAAGCATTAGCTGATCCTCCTTTTTAGCCCCAAGAAATTAGGTATGTGAATGGGCTTATAGAGTTATGGACATTCCTAACTACAGCCATAATGCCAGTAGCAATTTGAAGAGTGTATCAGGTTGCAAATTGCAACAAAGAAACTGAAAGCCAGAAGGGAAATCTTTGACAAAAGCTTCTGATCAGGGTCACTTATGAAACCCTGAGGTCTCTTCAGACCCGTAATCCATTACAAAAATATGGATTGCAACTAGGGCAACTAAGTCTGTTTAATGTATAAGCACTTATAAATGTATGCTCAGTGCCACATGTTTACAGAAGCCGGTTCAGCAAAGCCCAGGAGTCATCTGACTTTGTGCATATAGTTGACAGAAAGACTCTTGCTTGATATGACTGATATTACCACATGGTAGTTCCTGTAGGGTTTGGTATAAACCCAGTTCATGTAGAGGAAGGATGAAAAAGAACATTAAGTAAGTGACTGGTGGTTGCTTATCGTTTCTTTGAAGCAGTTGAAACATGAGGAAAACCCATAAAAATTATACACAATTTGTCAACTGAGGAGCCATCATTATTGCCTAGAGGCAGAGAAGTCCTTGCTTAGACAGCCAGCTGTTTGAATGACAGACATGTGAGTTTCAGAAAGAGTCATTTTCCTAGCAATGTGAAGTTAGTTGTTGTGGTAAAGGAGGAGAACAGATATCTGATTTCTTTTGATAGGGGCCTCATGTTATCATACTATTTATTGGTGGGGAGAAAGGAGGAAGCCTAAGAGTGTGGTTTTTCTCAAAGATATCACAAGGAAGAAATTACTTTCTAAAAAGATTAGCTTAAAAAAAGTGTGATGATTAAGATAATGAACTTAAAATCGGCCCATGATCAAAGGGAGGTGTGTGTTTAATGTGTTCGTGTGAACTGAATATAATTGCACTCATTTGTTCCCATGGATTAGTTTTCTATTGGTAGCTTTCCACTGGAGAACATGGTTACAAATGTTATTTCCTCTGATGTGGTGAGTACTTGCTGATGCACTTCACTTCAAAGTACATTCACAAAGAGAAGTCACTCCACAGTAATGCAAGTTAAAGGACATCTTTGCAATATATCTGTTTGAGTCTACTTTCATGTGATCAGTAAGTTTCTTTTCTTACCTGACTAATCAAAAGGTAATAGATGTACTGTAAGAACTAGACCAGATAGTCTTCTCCTTAAAAAATGAAATGGATTAAAAAAATTGGGGGAGAGGAAGAGGAGACCAATGTGTTATCTACAAAGGACCTCAGATTGAAAAAATAGTCTTTCCTCAACAACATAGCACACTTTAGACTGGATGTTTATTCCTTCGACATTGTTGTCTTTGCCTTCAATAGGACCATTCGTAATGCTTGAGTAACCTTACTTGATATTGAACCATAAATGAAAGACAGTGGATTGGGCACATCTGCAAATTTCTGGGGCAATTTTTTACTTATATAAGCAAAAAAGCGAAAATAAGCAATGTTATCAAGGGCTGTTGCAGTCCTAATGTCTAAGGAAGTTCCAGTTGTTTGTTCCCAGAATGACTGGTTTTGGTGGAGAAGGATCATTCCCAAATAGCCACATGTCTGATATTTCCTAGCTAAAATTTTGTATTTCTTCTTTAGATGATTTTTAACTGTGAAAAGATAAATGGATTCATGACATTTGTAATGAAAATCAGCAATGAAAATTTTGCCTTTTTAAACATGTTGATGAAGTAAAAAGGACAGTTGAAGTCCATATTCATAAATAATGGCCCTTGTCCCAAATACAAAGGAACTTTCTAATATAGTTCCGGTTTTAATGTTGTGACAATTTCGTATAATCAATAGGTGCTATTAAAATTTAAGTCGCTGAGAGACTTTTAACTTACACTTATCAGGGCCTCATTTTCTATGTTGGTGTGTTTTGTCTAGGTTAAAAGCAGTCATAATCCAGTAAAATGCTAGGCTTGTCAAAATTTACACACACAACAACTTTTTCTGTTCTACACTACGAGCAGACTGTATTTTCACATTTTTCCACCTTCCCAAGTATTTTTCTATGGCCTCATTAAATTGCTGGGTGACATGAGCAAGTGCATCCAGCTCCATACGCTGTTACATTGATCAGTGGGACAATACACAGACTGAGTTTAAACACTATATTTATGGCCAGAGTAGACATTTTCTATTAAGAGAATGTGCAGTTTTGTATACATTTCCTCACAGGGGAAAATTGTCTCGTGGCACACATGACAAGTTATTTCACACTGTGTATTGAGTAGTTTGGTTTTTTTGTTTTTTTTTTTTAAATTGTTTTATTACAATTTTGATGGAAAATTATGTAGAAGTTTGGGGCAGCCACAGAGTCATAGATTGTGAACTGCTCAGAGGCAGCTGCACAGGGTGTGAGAGATTTCTGCTGTCACCAGTACTAAAACAATTATGTTTGGGAGGCTTTGTGTGTTCACAAATGTGCTCACCTCTAGTATAAGTACTTCCTGTAGAGGCTAGTGCTGTTTTTTTCACAGAGGGAAAGCAGTAATTTCTGTGAGCAGCCAATCTTTAAAAGTACTTAAAAGTACATTGATACTTTTCACAGTACTAATTGGTGTATTAAGCTTGTTTTGCTGAACTACATATAACAGATTAAGTTCACCTAAGGTTTTTCAATCACACATTACAGAAAAGTATATGCAAGCATAGTTCTAGTTTATAGCTTAATTTTAATTGATTATAAGCTTCGCAATAGCTTGCCAGTATGAAAATTACTCTTTTTTAGGGATCATGACAATGTGTGACAGAAGTAACTACTAATGACTACATCTGTGCAAATTTATCTTGGTAAATAAGATGTTCAGGGGCTACAACCACATTTTCTGCTGTGGTTGAAATATAGACATTGCCTGAAGGGTTTATGGACCTCTGCTTTCATTACTTCCATAGGCCTTGCTAATATCACTGCTATTGTGCTATACCTACTGGTTAAGATGGCATACTGCTGGTTTAAGTCAGAGCAGGAGAGTCTTCTACAGCTTTGCTCCAGCTCTACTCTACTATTGTAAATTGATACAATTTACTGCTAGTTTCATCACTGAGAAAGTCTCACTTTCAGGTTGATGGAAAGGCTTCCCTGAAGGCTCAGGAGCTAAAAAAGAAAAGAATGACACTGACATGTAGATTATTGAATGCATGCTATTCATAAAGCAAGCTGCATTGCTCCAGCAGCCATGTACCTAACACAATTTTTGCCTGGTATAACATGGTAAAACTGATTTTGATTATAAATTTGTTCTGCTACTCTCAGCAGTTTTTAGTCTCTGAGATACACTCCCATCTCTGATGAAATTCAGTGCCATTGGAGTTGTTCTATGCCTGGAGAAGACTGGCTGAAAGGAATGAATGTTATGGTTTCCTAACAGTGTGTTAAGAAAGGAAACTATTAGACTATGAAACAGCAGTGGTATACTTCCTACATTTCTAAAATATTTATTAAATGGATATCTAACACCTTCAACCAGAAATATACCAGCGTAACATGAAATTCTTTGAGATAGCATACTGACCTAATACAGTCCCTTGTGAAATACCAAACAACAGCGTCAAGCAGTGTTTCAATCAAAAGGAAAACAAGTCATTAGGGCAAAGTGCAGATTTTCTCCTAAGAAGTGTGGGGTGGCAAATGTACATTTTAGATACTAAGATTTTTCCTGAAAGTATGGTGCAAAAACCTGTCCACTTAAATAGCATCTACATACCTGGTGTTTTCAGAATGTGAGAGGTAAAAAAGGAGATATCCACTGTGTAGCCAAATTCAGATTCATTAATCTGCTTCAAATAATTACAGATATCTGTTTAGTCCCTAATGATCTCATTTTCATTCTTACTTTTTCATGTAACCATCTTTAAATATTTGTTTGAAACAATGAAACCTGAATATATATCTGTAGTTATTTTCTATGCTATTCTCAGCTCTTGACTGACTATTTAATTTACCAAATACATACATGTACATGCTTATGCTCCTTTAGTATTTGGAAGACATGTTTTTTTCAGTGAAGGGACTTAAAGGCCCAGCTGGCTTTATTTTCTAACACTGGTTTAGTTTTACTATAATTGGCCTTCTGTCATGGGGAGATTAGTGTAGGAAGAGCTCTGATGCCTCCCTGGCCTGGTATGCCCCTCATACAAGTACTGGGTATCCATCCCTGTACCATCCCTATACTGAGAAGAGAGCACAGAAGAGATAAGGGCATAGCTCCATTTAAAAGTATTTGCAAGACAAAATTCCTGGTCTAAAGAGAACATGTTGAGCAAATGAAGGAAATTTTCCAACCTCTTCATGTCACCTAGTTTCTAAATATACACATTGCAGAGCAATCTTATCTGTAACAGAGTAGTAGCAGATAATTTAAGCCAAAGGTTGACAAATGAGCCAAAATGTTTAACTTTGCACATTTTACATAGTCTGCATATAAGATAGTAAGTTACATTTACAATAGGAATAAATACAGAAGAAATGGCTGATATGCAAGTCTAATTAATTAAATTCATTCCAAAATATGAGACTGTTATATCCACTCAAAATTAATGTTTCTCAAAACCTCATGCAAATAAATGCTATCTGACATCATGATGGGAAATCTGAGATGTCTTGGACTAAATAATTTACCAGGTATAACACATTAGCCTTAGTCTTCTGCAGTTTTACTTTACAATATGAATAACCAACGTCATATCATTATGTCTTTATCTCCAAAGGTATGACTGAATGCCACTGCTTTAGAGTACAAGGGCATCAAATACCTCCATCTATTCTCCTTTGAGGATAAACTACTGGCTTCTTCCAAATGTTGTACTCTGATAGCTACTCTTCCTAAAGACTCTCTTTTCCCAGAAAGTTGTCTATGAAAAATATGCTTCGAAACAGATATTTTGAACTTACTTATGTAAGCTATCTGCAACTGTGAAAACTTGGGAAGTAACTGTTAAAAAAACACACAAAACACTAAAGAAAAAAAAAAAACAAACAAAAAAGCAGGAATCAGCTGGAGGTTTTCATCTTTCTAGAATGTAGAGAGCTATTTTATTTTGTCCATGTCTTAATTAATTGTATAGCTAAGTGTCAGTTTTGGTGTGATGGAGACCTTTGCATCAAACAGCTGCATATGTGTTTGTCCGTTCTATGCTTCTGTTATACTCCACATGCAAAAATGTTTTGTGACCTCTCTTAAAGTGTAGTTATCAGTTTAGTGAATGCTTCTTGAATAGTCTTGTGGGATCCACCTATTATTTAATCCATGTGAATTTAATATGTGTCATAGTCTTCAGTAATGCAATAAAAAACAAACTCAGCATGTTCAATAGAAAATGGGAGGGTGAAAAATGACAAAAGTGGTCCTTTACCAGGAAAGTGGCACCAGCATTAAGGAGGTGTTCTGCAGCTGAGAGGGGCTATGCAAAGACCGTATGATTTCTGCAGCAGTGTCTAGGATCTGCAGAGAAGATTAGATTGCTGCTATGATTGCACTCTGCTGTTGCATTGTTAGAAGCTATTTCTGGGTCAAAGACATTACTCAGGAAGTACAGCAGATAGCTGAAAGTTGGGAGAAGGACATGCTGGTTACCTCAATTAGGTAGACAAAGAAAAGTAGACAGTACAGAATGAAAGGATTTGTCTAGGCTCCTAAGAAGAAAGGTAATACTGGGCAGCTCTTTGAGTTAGATCTACACCTCTTTTTTTTTCCAAAATGTGATCAATGTTCGTCTTATTAAAGAAAAAAAATGTCACTTAATGTTGCTAAAACTCTTAAGTCTTGCTAATGCTTAGAAGCATCTCTTATAACAATGTTTTGGTCATGTTACTGGTAGCAGGTGCACTGGTGTAGAGGAGAAGCTGAAGGAACATGCACCAGATATTGAGAGGCACCATCAGCTCCTTTTCTTTTGGCATCCTAAATAAGATGAATGTTCAGCAGTAGCAGTGTAGCAGTGGGAGGTTAACAATCACCTGCTTTAATCAAAAAACTTTACATTTCAAATGTAATCTAGAGCTAGGCTGGGGAGGGCTTTCAAAAAGATGTGTTATTGAACAAAATGTCTGCAGATTGGGTGTTGTAATTGGCTATTTTGCATTTATCATAACGTTTTTTCTCTTACTGATCAAATGGGAAAAATGCATTTAAAATATCTGTTGTAATTAATACTAAATCTCACACTTCTATTGTGGTTTAGCTTCTCCTATGCTATTACTTTCTTTTCTTTCACTTTCTGTCTATGACACGTCCATTCTTGTTCACATCTATTCAGAAAAATATCTTGGTAATACTCTATTGATTCAGAATTTGCCGAATATTGTATTTTTGTAGCATCTTTAACAACTTGGATTTATAATGTTTCATGAGCTTTAAATGAAAGCCAGTGGAAGAATAAAAAACCCTAATAAAGGTGGAATAATTTATTAAAAGCTCCTGCATGACTTACCCTTCACTTTCTTTGTGGCTTCAGGATCAATGCCTCTCACCACTGAAGTTGGCGTTAATTTTGCTGTTGACTTTGGAAAGCATAGATAGAATCCTTATACCTATGTCTGCACCCTAGTATTTTCAAATTGCATTACTCAGTTCCTCACGAAAGATTCTTGATGTCTTACAGAGTTTGGTTTTCTAGCAAGTGATTTCATCACTGTCTACATATTAAAAAATGCATTTCGTTTTGAAAATTAGTACTTGATATCCAAAGATAAGAACTGGCTTCATGCCACTAAGAGTGGTCAAGGATTTAGCAAATCCATCCATGCAACTGTGATTGTTACTGCATTTCTGTGAGTTATCATAAAATCGTAGAATGGTATGGTTGGAAGAGACTTTTAGAGATCATCTAGTACAACCCCCCTGCAGAAGCAGGTCCATCTAGATCAGGTCACATAGAAAAATGTCCAGGCGGGTCTTGAAGACCTCCAAGGAAGGAGACTCCACAACCCCTCTGGGCAGCCTGTTCCACTGCTCCATCACCCTCACAGTAAAATAGTCTTTTCTTATATTTAAGTGGATTTTTTTGTGTTCCAGCTTTATCCCATTACCCCTTGTCCTGTTGCTAGCTACTATAGAAAAAAGGAAAGTGCCAACCTCCTGACACCCATCATTTAGATATTTGTAAATGTTAATAAGATTCCTCCCTTAGTCTCCTCTTTTCTACACTAGACAGCCCAAGTTCCCAAGCCTTTCCTCATATGAAAGATGTTCCTGTCCCCAGTTATCTTTTAGTGACAAATATCAAAGTGCTGCAACGTCATCTTCATGGCTTCTCTTCCTAGAATGATTTGCATGCAAATCATGTTCTCTGCCTAAAAAAGTAAAGATCATTTTGTAACCTTCCCTTTTATTTCCTTTCTCCTTACAACCCTTAGAACAACAACAAAACAAAGATGTGATGTGTAGCAGCAGCAAGTACCATGTTACACATTTCTGTCGATCTCATCCTGTTAATACTTGTTCAGAATAAGACTGGCGATTAAGGATGACAGCATTCTTTCAAACAGAGAACAGAATAACAGGCCATGCTATTGGTTTGAGGACTCCTTGCTACATTCATGCTGTTTACAGGGGCAAATACTGAAGGATTTTATCTCCCATCCATACGTGACACTGGGATAGTTTCATTATTATCATGATCATTGGTTATTTGTTACAGCCATCAGTGATTGTTTCTGGGTGAGAGAAATATTATTTAAAGAAAAATTAATTCAGTTAGGTTAATTTTATTTTGGATTACAGGCTTAAACACAAGGGGCTTCTCTACTCAGGACTGTTTTGCCATTGATTTACCACCTTTGTGATTTCTCTGAAGGCTCCTACTTTTAGTTGTGTGGCTTAATTATATTTTCCTCTAGATTTGGCTTGTCAACTACAACAAATACTAGGTTAGAGGGTTTTGCATTTGACAGAGTATTTTCTTTTTTTCTCCTTTTATTCCTACAAAAACCTAACAGATTGCAGGATAGTTTGCTTTTCTTGTTACTCTATCAGTTCAGGTGTGGACTGATATTTTACACCTTGTCTGCCTCTAGGGAAGACTACAGATTCTATGTAAAGTACGCAAGTGAAAGAAGAGTCGTTAAGCGAACATTCATCATCTGTTACTCGAATTCAAAAGACTGGGAGAAAGATATTGTTAGAGTCTAAACATCATTGCCCAAGTGTTAATATCTGAGACAATTTCAGCTCCATGGCTTGCAACATACTGTGGCATTTGGGAATGATGTGTTTGCCAAAGTAAATGATCTGAACACTACCACTGTTTTGTAAGAAATAAATAAATAAAATAAACACACCTGTCTTTTAAGTACTTTCTGCTGCTAGTGACTTTATAAGGCTTAAGGATGCTTGACTATAATTCTTGAAACAATAGAGCCTGCCCAGGCACTTATCCTGAACAGCACCACTCATTTCAAGCACCCTCATTGATTAGTGGAATTATTCACAGAGTCACAGTCACAGAGTCTGTCCCATTTCTCTCCTTCATCCATCTCCCACTGTCTGCTAAATACAGAATCACAGAACAGCTGAAATTTCAAGGCATCTCTGGATCTTGGGTAGTCCAACCTCAAAGCAGGATCAGCTACAATAAGTTTCTCAGGACCATAGGTACAGGACTCAGGGTTTCCCTTTGCTGAATTTCACGACATTCCTGTTTGCCCAATTCTGTGGCAACGTCCCTCTGCTAGCAGCACAACCATTGCTCTATTCTCTGTCTTGTCATCAAGGTTGTTAATGAAGATGGTAAACAGTATTAGCTCTTGTGTCAACCCCTGGTGCTCACCACTAGTAACTGGCCATCAGTTGGCATTCATGTTACTCATCACAACCCTTTGAGCCTGGCAGTTCAGCAGCCATCATGCTGCCCATTTATCTAGTCCACACTTCATCAGTTTGTCAATGAGGATGTTATGGAAGAGTGTGATGAAAGCCTTGCTAAAGTCCAGACAGACAGCATCAGCCACTGAGGCAATCTTTTCTTGTAGAAGGCTATCACTTTAATCAGCCATCATGATTTCCCTTTCAGAAATCCATGCTGACTACTCCAAATCACTTTCTTGTTCTTAATATGTTTGAAAATAGTTCTCAAGATTATTTTCTCCATCTCCTTCCCTGGGACTGAGGTGAAGTTGACCAATCTATAGTTGCCTAGATGCTCCTCCTTGTCCTTTTGAAGGTAGGAGTGACATTTGATTTCTTCCCATTTTCAGAAGCCTCCCTGGATCATCATGACCTTTCACATATAATTGAAAGGATCCTTATAATGACTCCAGCCAGGGCCTTTAGCACCTGGAGATTCAGCTCATGCTAAATATCTCCTAGCCTTTTCCCATTCTGACCTGCAACTGGCAAGTACCAGCAATTAATTGAATCTGTGTCAAAATAGCAACAACTTTTTCAATACTAACTTTTTCCCCTTAAAGACACAGTTGCCTTGATCTGCTCATCCATTGAGTTTTTGCCAAGCGGTATATTATCAGGTGTGCAGTTTAAAAGCTTTGACAAATGTAACAGAAAAAGCCAACTATTAGAAATATTTGATTCCTTGCAGCAAGGAAGGAGGGGAGGTTGCATTTCTAATTTTATGGTGATAATTATCATACTGTCTTTATTCTGTCTCATGCTTCAGCACAGATTTATAATGCTGATATTATCTGCCTCCTAGGCTGGCTCTCTGAGAAGCAGATAACATTATGTCTTTTTACAAGCCTGTAGGGAAGAGCTAATTCAACCAGATTAGTCATGATTTATGAGCATTTATCCTAATCAGCTTTTCTGACATGCCTCCCATTAGGATAGCACTAGATTTGGAAGCAGACACAAAAATCTAGTTTTGTTTCTTATTTTGAGGTATGCAGAACTTTTCAATTCAGGGACTTACTGTCTGAATACTTAGTAAACTGTGTTAGACTGTAACTGCTTCAGAAGGATAGATGCCTGTTTCTAACAGCTTACCAGGGCCTACAAGTGTATTGCACAGCTCATATGTGGCTAATATTAGGGATGCTACTGAGCATTGAGGTGCTGCTTTACATTTATAGTGAACACTGATCTGCCTAATCTTTATTATTTTTCCAAATCCAGCATTATGGGGTAATTAACCCTTTGCAAGTAAATGCAAGCAAGGAACTTGAATGATCTGATAACATGCTCAACCAGAGATTAAAAATCAGAATTTGAGGCTGCCCAATCTTTTTCTTTTTCCCATTTACTTTGAAGCAAGCAATTTAAAAACATAAGGTAAAAAATAATCCATCATTGCACACTGAGCAATTGCTGACTTTGGGAATTCTTGGTGACTTTTTCAGAGAAGAAGTATGTGAAGTGCTTCTATGATGTTCTGAGTAATGATTTGCCACCTCCACGTAATAGTGGGTTTATTGCCTCATGTCCATGAGGGATGTTATTGTCTGTGACATTTTTTTCTGGTTACTCCCTCCAAAAGTGACATTTAGAAGGAAGTAAATGTCCATTAAATGGAAGATGTAGTTCTGATGGGTTTAAATACATATCTCCTGAGAGTATTGGACTTTCCTAGTTGGGGAGGTTCATGGGGTACAGAGAAAATTTAATGAACTGTCCTACTGCTGCCACTTTTAATGCTTCAATATACATTACCTCTCATATACCTTTTTTTTTCAGGATTCAGCTTTTATTACACACTGTAGCAAGAAGCTCTTTTTAAAACAATAATGGTAATTACAAAATTGAAATGTAAATCAGATAACATTTGTTACTTTTGAATTAAGGGATCTAGTGAGGTTAAGAATTTTGGTAATACGGTTTATATAATCAGGAAATCTACAGTTTTCCTCAGAAGTATCTGGAATCTAACCTGGAGAAGCCAAGCTTAATTTGAAGGATAATTAATTCATAATTTTTCTTTAGTTTTGAGTCTCTCTTGTGCAAAGCATGACATTTATGTGAACATGAAACAATGGTTCATCTCAGGTGCAAAGAACACTGTAAATATTCTGGAGAATGGTAGAAGTTCTTTGGTGGCAGAGTTCCATAAGCCTTGAAAATGAAGCACAGTCCCAGCTAGTTTCACTGTGTCTTGTGCTTAATGGTGGAAATGTAGTAATGTACCTGAAGGAAAAAGGACCTGTGGTCCATCCAGACTTTGGTTATGTAAGACCATAAACTGTATGAGGCTCAGATGCAGGCTCAGACTTTGGCTACATCAGCCTGGGAACAGTGGGCCTGAAGAATCATCAAGGACAAGTTGCTCATTAGAGTATAGATATGAAGGCAGCTGTGCATGTGGGAAAGAAAAGAAACTGTGTAAGCTTAAAAGAATGTAGCAAAGCAGAACCTGAAGGAGTATGTGAAACTGCAAGGCTTATCGCAGAAAGCGCAGTTGGAAAAGTCTAATCAGAATTATTTTAACCAAGCCAGCTTTGCATTGCTTATAAAAGCCTGATGCTCTCTAATAAAGTGAAGAGTTATGACCTTAGCCATATTGGTGTCTGTCATTTCTCCCTGGTGCTCTCTCTGACATGGAAAGGCTGTAATATTGCTCTCTAAGAAAGCCTGAGGATTTTTAGCTTTTCACACCTCTTTCTTGCTGATGATGTCTGGTGCTTAAATACTGAGCCAGGTACCTGGAAATTAGCTATGTGGAAAGATCAATGTTTCTGAGTAGCAGACGTGACCATCCATTCAAGCTTCTGTAACTGATGCTTACAACATCAGCTGTATCCTTTTCTTTAACATGTATCTGAGAGTTTAGTTATTTAGTAAAAGGAGAGATCTTAATTAATAAGATAAAAGCTTTTACAAGCTCAAACAACTTTTAGAACAGAAAACTGGGAGTAAACTTCTTCAGCCAAATGAATTAAAAGCAAAAATAATGAAGAATGTACAGCCATATTTGCAGAAAGTATATTGGGCATAGTTTCACTGGAAGCCATGTCCCTCATCTGATATGCACTGCCAGAAAATTTGCTAGTAGTATCTGAGCCATTCATACACCCCCATACTGTTTTTTGCTTCTTCATTTTCAGTTCTTCTCCTGTGACAGCACTTCATTTGTTTTCCAAAACGCGTAGTTGCTTTGTGGTGTTTGAATATACACTCCAAAAAATGTTTCACAGAAGCTCATGACTCCCACTCACCACTCAGGCAAGGAAGAAATATTTGGATTGATATCTACTTTCTTAGTAAAACATGTATTTATTTGGTTTCCTGAGTACAGTGATAAAAACATTCCAAGTTTTTATAGCTTATGCAAGTAGAGAATCTTACCTCTGAAGACTACATTTAACAGAAAAAGAGAGAGGTCATTAGTATGCTTTTTGTGTGTGAAATGTTCATTTACATTTTGAAGTAGCTTCCAATACCCCTGCTCATTTTCATGCAAAATGAAGCATTTTTTACACTGTAAGCCATGTAAACAAACATTTTTTACTGCCAGAAGCTTATGTTTGTCCCTGATGGGAACCTCTTCCTCTACTGTTCTCTGTAGTTCAGGAGCTTTCCTTTAATAACAGGTAACAAAGCAGCAGCAGTGTGCCACAGTCCAAGGACTGCCTTAGGGCAATCTAAATATTCATTCATAGGAAGAAAGAAAGGAAATTACACATTGGCAGGTATACAGAATGTAGCTAATGTCCCAAAGCATAGATTTGCAGCTGGAGAAAAATTAGTGTCTCCTATTATAAAAATATTGATATGATTTTTTAATATTCTAAAGTTCAGGGCTGTTCAATGCCAGAACCGTGTTTCAGCCCATCAAAAAAATAATTTATCCATCTAGAAGTTGTAGTGACAGATATCATGCTCAGAATATTTATACCACGGTTGTGACTGATTCATGGATGTAGACAGATCAGTTTGTAGTTTTGCCAGTGTTATTTCTCTGTCATCGGTTTGGGGTTTGTGCTCATTATTGTAGAGCTTGAGGTGTTGTGAGGTGTGCTCCCAAGCACACAGTGAAATTCTGTTAGCAGGTTTATCTAAGAAATATGCTAGAAATTATTAGCAATTTTACTTACATCTTTTATTCTTAATTGGATCAGGTCTAAACAAAAAGTTATGGGAGAAGCCTGCCTCCAGCTTTAAATGGACAAATCACTTGTAGGATGTATTAATGGAACAATTCTGCGCATGGTTATGACATTCTAGGCACCAGTACAAAAGGCAGCAGAGCACTTCTACCTGGCATGCTGCCAAAGGTCCTAACTCTCTCAGTCATGAGTTTACACATTGATGTGTAATTCTATGCTTTGGATAAAATCCTGCCTCAGATGAAGTCAGTAGCAAAAAAGCTATAAATCCATACACTCAGCCTGGATATTTTATGTGTGAATATCCTCTCTTAGGTTAGAGATGCATACACTCATGATGACCACAGTGGTTATTTTCAAGATCACAAAGACAGGAAAAGGCATGAAAAAGTTGTGCTTTTGAGTTTTGTTATGGCACTCTGAGTAAATCTTATCAAGGTCATGAAAGTTTTTGCTTGCAGGTGAGGAAAAGCCCTGCTCTAGTGATTGCTTGGTCCAAAGATCACTGAAGGGTTTTGATCTTCACGTCAGCCCTTCATAACCCACTGATATTTTGTGCATGTCTGATCTTTACAAATCTTCAGCATGCAAATTAAATTCTTTGTAAAACATGTTTGAGAAATATTCTGTTAAACTGTATGCAGTGGTCTCATAATTATGAAATCATATAGTAAAAGAAAATTCAACTAAGAGCTTTTTCAGGTGTACATGGGAAATTTTTTATTGCTTGTTGCTGCAAGTATCTTGATCAAGGAATGCCTTAAGGTTAAAAAACATTGTTCTAGAATCCATTATTTTTAAGAGTATAAATTAATTTTGAGATGAAAATATGTTTTCCAGTCTAAGATAAAAGGTATGTGACAGTTAACTCTTGTTTGTCTAGAAAATTTATTTTAACTAGAGAAACACATTCAACCATAATGAAATATCCCTTTTATGATTTTAAGTAGAATTGCTCTGGAGTTGGGTACAACAGGGAGAACTTATCTTCCACTGTCTAGAAGGGAGTTCATGGTCAAAATAAAACAAAATACATTTTTTGTTGTGCAACTTGGAAGTTTTCTTAGGCTGTAAATTTTCCATGGTATCATCACTGTTTACCATAAACCAGCTAAAGAAAATGCCTTTGGTGATTCAAGTGTGCTGGCCACTAAGCTGTATTTGGGATAGTGTCACTGTTAATGGAAAAAGCTTTTGTTATGTGTAAATTTGATGTTGACATAGCAGGAGTCTGGCTGAAACATGGCAGTGGCACAGAAGAAACAACATTTTCAAAACCTGACACAAAGCTTCAGTGTGAGATGAGTTTTTTCCTCCCTGTTTTTCTCTACTGCTTGGAAAGTGAAGTTGGTCTGAAAAGTGACTACCTAAAAATAGCACCCTATATTTATAGTCTCTCAATAAATACCAGGTCAGCTCTGCTTCTATGCTACAGGTCAGCCTGGAACCTGCCAAGTCAAAGGACTTGTACTGACTTGGGCATTAACACCTATAAAGATTTTGGCATCTGTCTATGCTAGTCTCATATTTCTATTGATGTTCAAACTACAATAGACTCAAGGTTTGTTCAAAACTAGCACCAATTAGAGAGTTATAGTTCACTACTCGAAAAATAGATTTGAAACTTGTCTAAGTTGAAAAGGAATTCAATTTTATCTGCCTTTTTCAATGTTGATATAATGCTGAAGATAAGTATCTCAAGAAAGGGTCGAAAGTTGGTGAGTTTACCAACACTTTACAGGAGTCATCATTGTCTGTTTATTTTTATCAGTCAAGCCTTGAGTTGAATCAGTCCTCCATTCTATAGAGAACTCTTGTCCTGAAAGTAGCCCTGCCCGAACAGACAATAGCCTCCAATGTAATTTTGTGGTCTTCTCTGGATTTATATCCTGGAATGAACCTATAGGAGTGAATTCTGTACTATGATGGGCACAATAAGCATTAAAAGGTATATACAGAGAGACACACACAAAAAAAAAGTGCACAGCTTTATAAGACAGCTTCAAGAGCAATATTTATCAAACCCAGAAAAATTAGTTAAAGGCTATCAGGAGCACAGAAGGGCATCTGCAATGGCAGCCAAACTGAGCAAGACGAACAGTTTAAGTAATGCTATTGATCCATCAAAAGGAAAAAAAAAAGTCTAATAAAGAAAAGATCAACAAAACGTATTTGTGCCTCCTTTCTTTTTAGCATTGAAAAGCACAGAAAAAAAATATGGATGCCTGCAGGTATTTTCTTTAACAAGAAACATGTCACAAAATATTTTTAACTTTGGTTTAATTAAAGCACTCCTATTTTTCATTGTTTTATGATTTGGACAGTGTTTGTCTATTGAGTTTCCAACTTATCTTTTTTGATTTCTTGGTGGTGGTTTGCATTTGTGGGGTTTTTTACTCTACAGAAGGTAGACTTATGTGAATTTAGCTGTGCGTTGATTGCAACAATCAAAAATCAGCAGGTAAACAAAACTGGGATATAAATGTAGAATGATATTCAGTAAATAAACTAAGCAGGGAAGCTGACCTCTTTGTGGAAGCCATCTGTGCCTGGTAGCTATAATGTATATTTCTTATAAAATGCTATTGGATGAGAGTGTTAGGGATGAAGTAAGAAGTGTCAATGACTTAGCTTTAGATTGTGGTATGGTATCAGTGGTGGTTTGTGAACAGCATTTCATTGGTAATTAGCATTGAATCTGAAAATAAAATAAAAACTATAATCCACGAATGTTAATGCTTATTCTGGTGCAAAGTCTGGATTCAATGCCACAGCAGCTCATAATATTTTTATATATAGCATTGGTCATGTTTACTGCAGAGGGGTTTTGTTATCATTCTTCTTTAACGTTCCCAACCTATGTCAGATAAAAAATATATATAAACTAGAATAAATAATTTTAAAAAGTGCTTCTATGAAACGGGAACTGCTATAAAAAAAAATGTCTCATATGTTGGAGTCTGAATCATTGTGGTCTTATTGTTAGGAAACATGATTATAAGTTTCCTGAGCACAGTACCTCATTTCTTCTATTAGCAATAATGCTTCATCTTTAACCATAGTTGCTACATGTGTAAATAATCAAGGTTATCTTGTGCTGAAAGAGCAAGGAAAATCTTTGGCATCCCAGTTTGAATGCAGATAATAGCTGAAATAGCACTGGTTTCCAAAATCAAGAGAGTCTGAATAGGCCACAGAGGTTTAAGCAGTTATGTGATATCTGGCCTCCTCTCAAGCCATTTCAAAGTGGTTAAGTTCTTGGGCTTCTAATAGCCAGGTGCCTCGCCTATCATTCCATGGGAAAGTGCATATTACTGAAGGCAGACTTGTCTTGGTACTGACTCATTTTATATACTTGATTATGGTGTATAGGAGAAAACTATGACAAATATAGAGTCAATTTATTTAAATGACTTTGTGTAACACAAGGATGACAAAAAACAATCAGTTCTTTCTTATGAGTGTGCAGACATAGTGTTGTGTTGGGTTATAACAGTCTGTAGGTACTGAGACAGCCTATAAACACTTGTGTATAGTGAGGTGAGGAAAGAGGTTGTTATCCGTGGACTTGCTATGAATAAGGTGAAGCACCTGCATACTTGTTTAGCAGGCCTAGCACAATTATTTTTTTCTAGGATATTGTTTTTCAGCTAACTTTACAGTCAGATCCAAGGTCTTCTATTAAAGTCAATTATTTGTATTTCCTTACCCTTGAGAAATTCATTGTTATTTTTCAAAGAGCAGTTGATACTTGATGTATTTTTCAGCACAGAGTACAACTGATTTAAAATAAAATGTGGAGAACCCTAAGTGAAACATCTTTATAAAATGAAGTAATTGTTTTGTAGTGCATTTAAGTCATGCCATTTCTGACCATTGCATGACTCTTCACAGAGCTGCATGAGAACAGTTTGTAGATGGTTTGAAGGTCTTGTGGCTTTTGTTCTGTACTAAACAAATTTACACAATTATCAAACCTAGCTTGCTTCTGCTAGCAATTTCTTTTTATCCCTTGAAATAAATGCTGCCTCCCTGCATTAAGGACTGCCACATCCTGTCTTCCAAGTGGACCTCCATCATGAGCATCAGGTAGCCTGCATGGCAGTTCTGGTGATGATCAACCATCAAGACAGCCGAGGCTCAGGTATTGAAAAGAAATCTGGTCTGTATTGTGCTGTCAGCAAAGGCAGTAGGGACATAGACTTTAGAAGGCATAGCCACAAAATTCCCCATTTGTCTGAGGTTTTGGTGGAGTTGTTTTGTTTTTTTTTTCCACTGTGTTTTTCTTGAAAACCATATACTAAGATGGAGAGAAGTGAGGATGAGATGTATTTGTGAACTCTTCTGGGTTAATCAAGCATGCAAGTTATACTGAGGGGTATACAAGCTCTGAGACATATTCAGGTGATCTGCATAGCTAAAGAAATGTTTGGAGAGTTGATTTTCATAATGCAAATATGGTTCTGCACTGGCCACAATTTCTGTGAGCCTAAAAAATTATACTTCTTTTCTGATAACCAGAAATTTCTTTGTGTATTCCTAAGAGAAAAGCGTAATTACTATATGCTATCTGTTTGCTGGTTAGCTCACCTTACTTGGCATTTCAAATCAGTACATTATGAACAGACATTTATGTGTCACCTTTTTTAGGCTATGAATTCTCCCCTTCACAGAAGCAATTCTATTTTAGTCCAGTGTAACCTACATAGGCATGTAAATACTGCACTCAACACCACAATAACGTCTTCCTGGAGAACACCTGGTATAGTCACTTATATCTGCTATTTCTGGTTTATTCGCTCATCTTTTCTGCACACAGGTTGATGAGGTCAGCTTTGTTTTAGTAGACTCCAAAGTTTCTTTTTTGTTTAAGCATGTACTCTATCATAAAAGTAAGGTAAAACTACCATTTTCCTTTGTATTGAAGTTTTGGATCTCTTCTAAGTTTTATCCTCTGTCCTGAAATGTCCCTGGGAAAATTCTGACTCTCATGGCAATTATTATCTGGTTAGTAAATGTATTATTATCTATGATATCTGTCACCGGTAAGCTCAGTTACTTGGTACATCTTCTGTCTTGGAGCTGCAGAAGAATGTCTGAGCCAATGCGATTGAATAAACTTGAAGGCATGAACTTTGTCATGCACTTAGAAGAGCTTCCCAAGGGAAGGCGGTCTCACAGACTCCCATTTCCTAACAGACGTGCCACACCATTCTGGAACAGCTGGTGTTTTCTAACGGATCACCCTCTACCCACTGCACTACTGCGTTGGTATTGCATAGGCAGTTTATTTTTATCTCTATTGCTGGACAATAACATTTAAAATTGTGTCTGATGCTGCATATTATTAACAACATGCTGGTATAATTAACCAGATGACTTCTTGGATCAAAGGGCTGTGTCTTTTTTTGTTTCTTGACTAGAATATCATACTTGTTATCAATGAAAAAATAATGACATTCTTGATTCATTTTCGAGTTGAGAGGAAACTTTAGGTTTTTGTCATTTTCGTCTGCTACATGAAAGAAAAATAAAAAGGTCTGGAGTTTAAAATTTATACTAAAAATATCATGACTACTTTGATAAGTTTGAATGCATGTATATTTTTACCTCTTTTCCTCTTTCTTTTTCTTAATTTCTCTGAATGTCCAAATCATTTTTTTTTCTTAGCAATCCTAACATTTTCTTCTTTGAGTCTAGTAATTGGTTGACTTTTTAAACTGCAGAGCATGATACTACCTGCTCTTTAGGACTTGATAGTCTTAAAAATACCTAAGTTTAATAATACAGAATTGTATTGTTTCATTTTTCTCATTCTTACTGATTTCTTATAACAATCTGTCATATCCAGAAACAGACTAAAAGCTGATAGACCTTCTCTTTGCACCTCTATCAAGTTTAACATCACTGTGTAAAATTCTCATTTACTTCTGTGCCATCTACAGGGGAGTTGGACTTGATGATCTCTAGAGGTCACTTCCAACCCTACCATTCTATGATAAATCCATATACTGAAAAAGTAATTCAGAAGAACAAAATGAGGCATCTTAATTTAGGCCAACAAATCAAAATATAGCCTTTAACCTGATATGTGTATTAGGCCAGTTATCTCTTTCAAACATGTTCCACAAAGAACTCAAAGTCATACCAAATCTAAAAGTATAGTAGGGAAACATTAATCTTTGATTATTTTTTTCTACTGTGTTTTTTCTCTGAATACTTTGATTTATTTCCAAATAAGGAATAAGAGTCTTAATCCCAATTAGCATACTTGAGTGTTGAGTTTAAATGCTAATCTGAGAGTGGCCTTTTTGTATATTAATAAATAAAACCCAGAAAAATAGGTAACAGATCTAGGCACAATTTCTGAAGTTTGCTTTACCAGAATTACAGGTTAATGTTATCTGGATTTGCAAATTGATTTGAATTTGAGCTCTGTGAAAAGTTTACAATGGAATTTAAGGCTGAAAATAGATCTAGTTTGAATACATTTCAAATGAACTTGAGCTGAATTATGCATTTGCATTGATATGTGAAACATTTACCTCCAATATAAATGCGAGCAAGTTCAGCCACTTTTGATAAATTTCACTTTGAGTTTTTAGATACATTTGAGCCTAACCCAGGAAACAAATCTCAGCTGACATAAACTGGTATTGTTCCATTGAAGTGCCTATATGGACTCTCTTTGCACTGAAAGACTGTGGCTATACCCATTTGTACTAGCTGAGAAATGGTCCAGCATATTGAAAACTGCATTCATGAAATACTTGAACATATATTTACATGCAAATGTCTGAATAGATTTCTGTGGTAAAGCCTGATGTGTTTTCCTCACCACACAAGCTTAAAATGCCTTGAAAAAAGAAATTTTAAAAAATGTTCTATTTGTGGCTGAGTGTATTAGAAGAAATATCCTCTCAAAGACACCATAGTATAAACTGAACTTCACAGCCTAAAATAGTTTCTTCAGACTCCTTTCTGGAAGAGGCCCAGCACATTAATTGCTTGAAGTCAGCCAGCTGTGCCAACACTCCTTAAGTGGAGTGGAAGAGGCAAGCTGATAGCAAGCTTTGCTGGGGAGGAACTGTTAGTGGGACCTAGCAGCTAAATGAGCTGAAGTTCCTGTTCCTGAGCTGAGGCTGGCTATCAAAAGTGGATTACAAATTTTGCCACAATCATTATAGTGTCTCATGTATTAATACAGAAAATGTTAAATAGCACCTTCCCTCACACCATGCTTTGTATGCATATGACAGTATGACCAGTGGTGCCAGAGCTTTCTGAGGAATTATTTAAAAGCAACTCTGTCAATCTGCAGTATTATGCAATTCTTTTCAGGCTGGCTGCAATGACATGCTGAGGGAAGTATTAGAAACTGATGAAAATCATCTGACATTATGTGCTGAACTTGAGATATTCTGCATTCTCTTTTATACCCTAACAGAGATTTCCTGCATCAAGAGTAATTTGTGAAGACATTTTTTTTTTCCTGACTCTCTCTAAACTGTATCATCATTCTCTTCGTACAGTGGCTGATCACTGAGAAAACCAAGAAGCCTCTAGGAAAAGTAGACCCCAGACAGAGAGCTCTGCAACTTTGCAGGAAGTCAATTAGGAATAAGAGTCTACTTTATAGCCTGTGCACATGCTCACATTCATCTTACACTTGGATCAGGGGAATAATTGAGTAAAGGAGAGATTAAATCAAATAAGTTTTCATAGAAAGGCTGTGATGACTCAGAGTGCTACTTTGCTGTCCAGAGACTATACCACACTCCACTGCAATACTATCAGGAATAGCAGGTGAAGTACAGCTTCAGTTTTGCAGATGTATATATTTCATTCCATTTCTTTTGAGAAAAACATCATTTAATATGTTGTTTCTTTGTGAGATCATTCAAATAACTCACAAGTGGCCAGAAATAAAATAATTTATTAAGATTTAGATAACAATTACTATTAGGACACCATTTGCAAATGGTAATTTAGGAGTTACTAAATGACAAATAGATGTTAAAAGCGTATTACAGAACCTTATAAGGAACATGAGTCTTTTAAGGAGTTTTATAGATACTGCAGATCAAACTGGAGAGGTGGATTACACCCTACTGCAATTTCTCAGCCTCTGCTAATACTGACACTATTAAAAATATTGGGAGCATACTAAAATTCTTCTTATCTCTAATCAAAACAATACATTCCTTTTCTGCTTTTTGCTTTCTTCTGTGAGAATACAGGGCATTTGAGGGATACTGGATGAATCTGCCTGACCTGCCAGTGTCTAGAAATCCCTATGTGGACAACTATAAATCATCATATATTTGAATTTTATTATGAACTTCAGAAAGCTTTTTTTTTTTCTCTTTTTATGATGCCACTGGACAATTTTATAATCGTAATGAGAAATTCCAGGCTGTACTTCATTAGCTCGTAATCACAGTCTTTCTGCGGTTGAGGACTCTTATCTATCCACTTTGGGTTTCTTAGTGAAGCCCAGATGTGTGGTTGTGACCAAACAACAAGTCTCCACACGCTATTGCACTTGTCCTTAAGCTTCTTTGGAGGCTTCTTATGCAATTTTTGCCAATGTATAAAATCAAATTATAGTTGTTGTATCTTTCTCATTAGCCTGTGTCCCCAAACAATTTGGGATACTAATAGAAATATAGACAGCTCAAACTGGTAAAAGTTTAATGTGAGTGATTTTCTAATTGCTTTTATAGCAAACAAGACTGAAATAAGCTAAGACTAATTTCTTCCATCTGAATGCATGATACTCCCTGCAGAATGGTTTTGGTTTTTGAGCAATTCTATTCCTAATTTGTATGTCATTCTCTAGAAACAAATGCTGGGCCAAAATTGGCAATTGCTTTGGTTATAAACTGACATATTTCTAGCAAGCAGCCAATCTTGCTCATCTGATTTTAGCAGTGTTGCCAGCATCTCAGGCCTTAAGAATCACAAGAGGCACTTGAAATTCCTGCATGTGTTGTAGTAGTGTTTGCTGAATGCCACCTAAATCTGTATCTTCTTAGGTTTGCTTTTATTTTTAATTCGTATGAAGTGAATTTACATTCATTTTCACAGATGTCTGACTTTAAGCTAGGATGATCTGGGACTGAGATGTACTGATGGATATCGGCCTTAGAATTATCATTTTCAAATGCAAGGAAAATATCTGCTTTCAGAATCAGTTGATCACTGACTTTTGTACTCAGTTGGGATTTCTCTGGAAGGGTGTATTGTATCATAAAAATACAGAATGACTTTGGTGCAAATGACACCTGACTCAGGACTGCTAAAATAGAGGGTCAGAAAATCCTATCCCATCTTCAGACAACCAGAGGATGTCTTTCCTCTCAGTGAATTGGACAGAAGAATGGCTGGTTTGAACAGATTCTAAAATAGACAAATAAATCCCATTTTCTTGCATTGTAAAAGGCATTTGTGTTGACTCTGAAGCTCCTGTAACTCCTCTAAATCAAACCTGCCCTTCATGCTGGCAAGGGGATCAGGTTTGAAAAGCTCTGGTTTTATCATTCCAGCTGTGGAAGACTGAATTAACTTCACAGTTCTGACAGAGCTTCTTGGACTGAAAGAACGAAGCCAAATAACAGTTTTATCAATTTGCTTTGGCAAATAGAAACTCTAATTATTTATGGGGCTGTGCAATATTTCATGACATGCAATTTGATTTCTGACAGGCCACATAATTCTGTTACAGGGGATGGGACTGGCAAATCCAATTTACCGATCCAAGCCTCTTCATACCAAAAAGCTTAGATGATTGATAAGGATAAACTCTGATTTTTCTCTTTCTGAACCCTTCCCACAAGATTTAAGGAATTATAGCTTTGTTCATGGATGTGTGCAAGTGTAAGAGAGTGCATGTGTTCTTCAACCATTTTCATTACAGCTGTCACTGAAATGACCTCTATAATAAAGATTTTTGAAAGGAATAAAACAGAACAAACTTTCTGTAAATATATAAGAACGATGAGGTCTTTCCAGCTTAGGCTGCTTCTCCTTTCTCCAGCTCAAATACCTGAAACAACACTGAAAAAAAGAACCTGAACTGGACGTTATTCTTGTTTTTATTTGTAATATTTTTTTCCCCCTAGCTCAGGTATTCTGACTTCAGCTGCCACTTCTACCTTCCTTCTGACATCAAATTATCTCTATTAGATAATCGAAATGTAAAATTTCCATTTAAACATAAGAAAAAAACCTTTTACCTACTAATTAAAACAAGATCACCAGACAATGCTCTGCTGAACCTCTTAGAAACATTTTTTCTTTCTTTTTCTTACATAAAATAATAACTGTCTTGACTTAAAAGACTCTATACTTTCTTCCATTTGTATTAAGTGTGACCTGCTTTAACTTATGCAGTATCTTGTCCCAAGACAAAAATAAACAAACAAACAAAAAGAGCAAGAATGTTATCTTTCTAAAGGTCGTGTCTCTTATGATTAATGTGTTGTTTTGAACACAAATATCACTTAGCAATTATAATGTGAATACAACTGCCTAATTTTTAGGAGAGAAAGGTCTTGCTTAGATATTTCTTTAGAGTTGTGCTACTCAAAGCTGTTTGGAGAAATAATGTTTCCCATAGGTATCCACACTTCATTCTCAAATCAGACAAAAAACTTGTAAAGGCCATGAGTTCTTTTATATTTTTATGCTGCAAGCCTTGATTTCAACCTGACATTTCCAATCTTCCTTAGATGAGTGGCTTCTGTGTTAGTTTTTATTCTATTGTTGAATACATGGTTAGTAACATGAAAAGTGAAGGGACACTGTTCATAGAATATGGATGAAGGCAGAAGGAGTTTTGTGTCTTTGACAATCATAATTGCTTTCTTTTTTTCCTCTTTTTTTTTTTTTTACCACTTGTTGAAATTCTGTGCGGACTGTCTTGAAATGCCAACTGTCTGTCAATGTCATCCATCAAGGGTCAACCAAGGATTGATTCACTCTGACAGACATGCTTAAAAGTAGCATACCTTAAATTTCATAGCACTGAATTAGACACAGGCTATAAAGAAAGACACTTAAAAGACCAATGTGGACTGTCAGGTTTTGCTTCCTACTTATTTTATGGCTGCTTTATTTATTCTCTCTGTTATATATGCTTATGATATAAATTAATCTGCTTGCTCTCTCTAGGTCATGTGAATTGCCTGTATTAATACTAGAGTGGGTGTTACCTGGCACAATAGCAGACTGCATTGATGTAAATGTTACTGATACTAGTAGTCAAAGGAGCACAGAGTACTCTCCCCTAGACAGAACAGATCTAGTGTGCCCACAGCAGGATACCTGCAATAGACATCCAGTGCATAATTTGGACACCTGTGCTTTAAAAGCTCCATTTTCTCAATCTTTTCTAGTTTCACTATCACAAATCAGTATTTTTTTGAGTCATATATTTCTAAATCAGAGCCAATAGACTTGGCATCTGCTGTCTGTGTAGAACCAACTTGTGCTAAAGCAGTTGAGTTCTAGTGAAATCAGATGAGGCTATTGCTAAATGAAGGTATTCATTTTCTGTTTCCTGATTGAGAGTCAGGTTTTGTTCTCCTTATGCGATGCTTGGAATTGTCACATTTTATTAATAATACTGACATATTTCTGTGTCACAGTGACAGAATCAGACATTTTCTTCTTGAAACTCTTTGCTTCTTTTTTCTTTTCAACTTTAAAATCTCTTTTGAGTGATGTGATTGTGTACAAGCGCTTTTCCAAAGCATTCAAGCTAGAATCAGTATGCTATATTATACAGAGATAAAAGCTTGTGTCTCATATAAACAATTCCATGAATTGTCCAGTTTTCGATACCTTTATGTGTTTTAAATGGGCATATGGGGAACCATAATGCTCTGGATATGGATGTATCAATTTTCTAAAGCCTTTGAGATGCCCATGCAGCCTAGCGAAGTTCACGTAAAAGAAGTAGTTATCCCAGATGAGCAATAAATTCTAACCTACCTCAATAAAAGCTACTAAGCAAATACAATAATTACAGCATAGATGTAACTGATGGTTAGCCATCTCCAATTTGTACTGTGTCATCTTTAGAAGCTAGAGACCTGCTCTGTTCAGTGGCCTTGTTTAAGACTGCTTAATCGGCAAAATTCTATAGTAAAATGCAAGTATAAACTATAGGAGGGGATTGAAAGAAAAACTTGATTTTAATAAATGCTTTTGTTTTTAACTATGTCACAGCCCATTTAGATTCAATTTACACTCTGTTTGCTTTAGATTTTATGGAGCTTTTACTTTCATGACTATGAACAGCATCTCTGTCAAAATGCACACCACAGAATTAGGCCTGTGAAGACATTTTATGGTGCCTTTCCCTGAATAGATGTAAAAAGAGGAGTTTCTCCACAGTATAACTTGAGATCAGCTAGACAGCTTCCCATAATTAAAGCTGTCATTCTAGTATACATAAAGGAATCCAGTGTTTTCCTCAAAGCTCTGTCTTTCTAAAGTGAAGATTTCCCTGATTGTTCTGTTGGATGTTCTCTATTTAAATGGTTTCAGAATAAAAGAAAATACACTTTCATATGACTCTGTGAACCTTCACTCTATTATTTGACTTGTAAAGACATGGAAAAAAAATCTTAGCTCTAGCCTACTCAAGTTAGAAGATATTTTTATGGGCAAAATATTTATCATTCAGGCGATACTAATAGGTTTTCCCTTGTAGTGAGATAAACTTTAAGTAATTCCACTAGAATTCTTACCTGATCTGTAAAATATGGGATGTAGCGGAACACACACAAAAAAATAATTTAATGGCAACACAAAGTTTGCTGATGTCAAGAGTGGGAAACAGAATTGATTATTCAGTGTGCTGGATCGTGTTTATTCTAATTGTTGTTCTTAAATATATAATAGTTTTGTTGTTTTTCAGGTATATAGCTTCAAACTAATGGGTAAGCACTGTGTTCAATGGTGTGAACACATCCACAGAACTTGCTTACTGTCTCTATTCTCTCATACAGTAGCTACTAAAAATTTGAAGGGTTGATACATTTAGATGGAAAAAGCTTTCTTGTGAGAACTGTCTAACCTAGTCCTCAGGAGTACTAGCTAAGACAAGAAGGCTATTCAGCACGAGATTAAAGTTGATTATGACAGATATTGGCATTCTGTCTAAAAACATGTTTGAAGTGAAACATTTTAACTGCAGTAGACTGAAATCTGTCATTGTTACCTGAGCTTGTGTAATAGTCTCTAGACAGCCTTTAGAGCAAAATGGTTTAGTTGCAGAAAGGGCAGATTCCTGAAAGCCAAGTTTTTCACTGTTAAAGACTGGGCAATCCAAGCAGTGGTGAAAAATATAATCCAGCCTCTCTTGGGTTACTGAATAGCAGTTTACAGTTAAGTAGTAGTTGTGAATGCAAAACTAATTTGATAACCTTGCATGATTTACAGCTCTCCATTTACTTTCATTCAATCTGTCTTCAATTAACTATTTGGTAACCATGGTTCCTAGGTAAGGATGTGTAGTAGTCACAACTACAAGCCCTGAGATGCTTTTCTCTTTTGAAATAGTCTAACTGTAGGCAAGATATTTTCAGATCCATACTAGAGATCTGAGGACTTAGATATGAGAGGTGTGAGAACAATCAAACAAAAGGAGTGCTTATAGTACCCGCAAATGTTAACCCCCCAGTAAGAAGCATATGTATGTAGAGCATGACTGAAGTTACCATCATGGCATCTGGAGCAAACAATGAATAATGCATCTTCACTGTACCAGAGAGACCTCATCTCAGAGAGCATGCATGTGGGGTTCTCTTCTCTCTGCCTGAGTAAATGGAAATTTTAGTTGCACATAGTATGGATGGATTTGCTAAAGCTAGCCTGGGTCAATACCTCATTGGTAGTATTTCAAGCAAGATCACTTGTTCAATAGACTGGAGCTCTAGATTGTAAAGCTAGAGAAGAATGATGGTTTTCTATTGCAAACTATATGTAGGGACAAATTAAATAGTTTGTACATTTGTGTGAGATTTTTTTTTTAGGAAAAAAGGGATTAGAAAACCTTGAGACAATAAGATTTTCTTCCACTTTCCGTTAGTGTGACAAAAACATGATCTATTGCTATTACTATTTATAAAGCTAACACTTTTTATCCACGTTTTTCTACTTCCTAACAAATCAGCTGCAGTGGCTGTTAATTGTGAAGCAACTTAGAATGTTAATAAGCACAACAGAGAGAGAAAGAGAATTTAGGGTTCCTATTGCCAGCTTAAAACAGTGGATGCTTTACATGTTTGTTGTACTTAAATTTCTTCACAAATGATGGACTATAGGGAAAATATGAGGCCAAGAGATAAGAACTTGCTGTGCTATGGAAGAGATATGCATACATTGGGTGTGTCTGACTACTTCTATGACCTCAAGTGGTTTTTATTTCTGTTACTGTTTTCTACTATTGCTATTGTACAATGGGAAAGTGTAGCTAATCAGAGGTGTTAAAAGCCAATTTTACATCAATAGAGTAATTTCTTTCTACACAAAAATTCCTGTCTTCTCTTAACATCATATGTTCTGTAGCTTTCTCTGGTAAAAGAAGTCCTATGATTGTTTTAGTGGACGTTGCTTTTGGTCAGTGATTCAGTTGATCATAATGATTAGGGACTAATGACTAAAGAGTAAATCAGCACTGCAGCATGGGATGTTACCTTCAAGCATGAAATAATGGAAATGAATTTAAAATGGCCCGATCCAAAAGTTGAATGTGTTAGGTAGTTTCAGAGAAAGGGCACTGTTGCCCTATAAATTTAAAAATACCTCATTGTGTGATCCTTTTTTCTGTTAGTAAAAGGTAAAACTTATTTCACTTCAAACTGGAACTGAAAGTCATCTATTATAACTGTGTGGAACCCAGAGCTCCTGCCACTGTAATTCATTCTGTTCTGTGTTGCATAAAATAAACAGATGTACATCACGCTGTCCTCTGTTCACTTTGAGGATCCAATCCTGTTCTGGGATTGAGGAAACTGTGGTGATCTGCTAAAGTTGAAACTTTAGTCCTGTCAGCATCTAATCTGCACACTGTGACTTAAACCATGGATCCTAGAGTGCTCAGCAATGTTCTTGATAGTAAATATTTCTTCATGTGATTGTCCTGGGTTTGGCCAGGTGTGCTGGGTTTGGCCAGGATAGAATTAACTCTCCGCAGCTGCCGCTGGGGGGCGGAGCCAGGCTGTTCAACCCCATGTGACATCACGCTCGGAATATCAGGGCAGCAGCTGGGCCGGAGCAGGGCTGCAACCAGTGTAGCAACTGCAGTTCTGCTGTCGGGCTGAGCGTGGTGAGCAGTTACATTGGGCATTGCTCCTTTTTCTTTGTCCTTTGGCCATCACTGTAACTGCCTACTCATTGTGAGGTTCTGTTAAACTGTCCTTATCTCAACCCAGAAAGTTCTACGACTCTCTCGATTCTCCTCCCCATCCTGCTGAGTTGGGGAGGAGTGACTGGGTGGTTTGGTCATTGTTCAGTTAGGGCTAAACCACCACAGTGATTTACAGGTTTTATTTTAGTTTGGCAGCATTGTTTATTGGCATCAACAGTTTGTCCCATTAACTTGGTTAGCATAAGTATCATGGGAAATGATGGTTTGCTTAAACAAAATAGAACCACATTATTATGAAAGCTTAGGGAACAACAGTCCATAGGAAGGTACAGATGAGATTTATATCTGTAGTAGAAATATTCTCTCTTGATTATGACTTCTCTTCAGTTACTTCACTTAATTCTGTTTACATGTCTATAGAATACTGTCTCTTTTTCCTCCATGGTTTATATTTATTCTGATGAATGGTATCAACAGAAAGATTCACAACATGATATGTCATCTATCCAATAAGTATTTTAAAATAGAGCTTTATTTCTCATTTAAAGAAATAAGAGAAATGCCTATTAGTTAGATATGGTCTAGGATATTTTCTTGTCATCATAAGAGTTACATGATGACTGTTGGGTATTTTAATTGTTAGAAAGTTGGTTTTTTTACTTGCTGGAAAGTGTTAAGGAAAGACAAGAAGGCAAAAGTGCTTCCACCAAGATCCATGATGCTATAGGTATGATCTGTGTTTGAATTTGAGTTAAAAGCTATAGTTAAGAAACAGAAAAAAGTGAAAAATGTGGAAGAGGCAGGAAAGACTTTTGGAGTGTGCTGGGGACTGGATGTGTATATACCTGTGATCAGTGTTTACCAAGAACTCATTGCAGTCTGATGATTTTGACAACTATCTGCTCCTCTTCCTAAGGCATTTCCTTGCTAGAGTATCTCTTCTAGTTGACAGCAGCATTCCTCTAAATCTGTGGCACACTTTTTTTTCCCCAAATCTCTCTCTCCTAACTTTTATTCCTCCTCATATAGGAATTCAGTACAGCTGTGACTTACCAGCCTGGCAGCAGCATGTTACTGTATTGTAAAACTGCCATGTGTCTGCCAAGTCCTTCTGACACTACCAAGAAATCATTTCAGGAGCTCAGCTCTGTATTTATGTGCATGACCACATTCCACACTTGGACCTAATCTCCTGCCCAGTTGCCCTCCAGTAGCTATTCCACTTTGCTAAATGACCAGATCTGTTCATCCTAGTTCTGCACTCTGCTGTCACACTTCTTGCCCTCACCATTTCACAGAATTTAAGCATTCACTTCCATCCCAGGAAAGAGCAGTAAGGCAAAAGGAATGTTTTGCCATGGGATCTCTGAGTCTGGTCCTGCTGATCTTCTACATATCATGGGCAGCAGGGTGCCAGTCAGGGCTGTCCCAAGTCAAGAGCTTCCTTGTAAGTTTTTCTGCATCTATCCATCAGACATCTCTCATGCTCCTATCCTTCTGCTCCTTTTCTGGTGAGAAAAAAAAGAAATGCAGAGAATGAAGGCAAAAAAGGAAGTCCTAAACAGAGGTGCAACTAAAGGAAGGTGGGATTAAGGTAGAGGGAAAAATGAACTAGAGTGCTTAACATTTTATCCATGCTATAGGGCAAGGCATGGATCAGTACTTGTGTTACCCAAATTAATTTATTTTCTTTCAAAATACAGCCCTTTTACAGAGAAAAGCTTGCTTAATCAGAATATTCTTTGATGAAATTATAGCTAACTAAAGTGCTAGTTCCTCAAGCAATTTCTTAACAGTACCATTGTTTAAAGAAATCTTTTTTGGTCTGTAGTACAGAAAAGGTACAGTGCCCTGTGGAGATTTTCTGTGGAGCCTCTACTCAGTAATGTGCTAGGCAGTTGCTTATTTCTCCATTCACTGATCACTCAGCTGAATCCCCAGATTTACCACAGAGAAAGACTTGAAGTGCTGGATTTGTTCTTTATAGAAATATTCACAGTACATGTGAAGTAGTTTTTGGTCTTGAGTAGGATTTGTTTGCCAGCTGTTGGTCACTCTTTCCTTTACTGTTCTTTACATTGTTGTTTTCAAAATCAACATCATGTAGAATTAGAAACATAAGTATTTGGAATGGACTTGTCACAATATAGCACTACTTATAGTCTCCATATTGTCACAGGCAAACAATCAGAGCTTAATCAACAAACTGGAAAAAAGAAAGTTAGTTGATGATCAAAACAAAATATAAATGTATGAGTAGATTGGGAGATTCTGCAAATTAAAAAATATTCTCCAGCTGAAATGAAAATCAAACTTTGTTCCTATTTTCCAGCCAGAAATAAAAGTACCTGGTAATATGAAGTATTATATATATTAAGTATATTATTCTTCAAATAATACTTGTAGAACATACCTGATAACATGAAGTGTGCTACTTCAAAAGTGTCAGTTTAATCAAGACTGGAGGGGAGGTGGGAGGATGGGAAACGTCTTCCAATGAAACATCTTTTTACAATGTATTTTCTTGCCTCCCATAGGAAAAAGAATTCTGTAAACTTTTAAAAATACATTTTTTATAAAGGAGAAACAATACGGGGAGGGAGGAGAGCACTAGCTCTCTGTGTCAATAATTGTTTTCCTTCAACTTAAATCTAGCTTTCATTATGACCCATTATCACACTACACCACTTAATCCCGTGAGAAAAGATGGCCCATGTGTATTGCAAAATGTGTGACTCAAGGTGGGAGAGCAGCCCTACTGGTGCATAGAATGTCTCGGGAAGATGTGCAGTGTCAGATGCAGTTCTTCCAAACCAAAATATTTTTATTCTAGTACAAAATGCTTCTGATTTCAACCTAAATATTTTTTTTTTAATATCTGTAAGTTTGTCCAGAAAAGGGAATTTTTCATTAGACTGGGTCTACAAGGAAGAAGCATAAAGCAAATATGAAACAGATCAGAGTTGCAGTATATCAGACTGGTGATGCAGAAGGAATGTAACATGTTGGATCAACAGATAACACACCTGAAATCTTTCTGTATTTCTATTTCAGTGATGTTCCTCTGGCAGTTCATATGGGAGGAGAGCTGTTGACATACAAAATCTGCAGTGAGTGAACTGGAACTCACCTTAATGTAAGTTAAACTGTTAATTAGTTTTGAACTGGTTTAAGCAACTTCTATTTCCCAATTACCACTGCAAACATATGAAGCATGAGGAGTCTTCCAGAATGTTGATGTCTCAAAATCATCTCAGTTTAGGGAACTGAGAGCCATTACTAAACTATGAAGTTACAATCATACTGGCTAATGCTATTCGCAGAGTCCTGCACTTACCCACACTGAAGCATAATAAAGATGTAGCCATGTGACTTTGTGATCAGATAAAAGTCAAAGAGAAAGGGATCATGGAATATTTTGGCATCAGTCATTTGAGAATTAAAGAGAAGTAATTAATGGTATATTTATAAATAGTTTATTTCCATACTTAGGCTGTGGAGGGTATCGTTGGAGATCTTCCCCTTCCAATTATATTTGACATAAGGTAATTATTTTTCTTTTAAGAACAGATCCAGTAAAATGCAATGAAAATGAAAAAGCTGTCAAGCACACAATAGTAATGGTGTAGTGTGAAAAGCTGGGAGGTGAAAAAGATGGCGTATTGAGAGAGAAATCTAAATTCAGAGTCCTGAAGTTTAATTTTGGCTGCATATCGCAGTCTTAACAATAATAAAAGGAAAAGGGGAGGAAAATAAATCAGATAGAATTTGTGGAACAAAAGTTTGTGCATCTCAGAGATGAGAAACAAAGACTCGGCAGCATACAACTAGGGAAACTGGCATTTCTCCTCTAGAGGCAGAGCAGCTTCTCACTCAAATTCTTGTTCTAATTCTGTGCTTTTACATATCTCAGTGATGTATGATGTATATATATATAAACCTATAATCCAGCAGCCTAGTAATAGGATGCCACAATTTTTAAGAACTATGTCATTTTTCAAGGTGCAGGCACACAAATTCTGTACAGCATCAGCTGCTGAGCATATTGCAAAACATGGCACATTGCAAAAGAAATCAGCTAGCCTGCTGCTTAAAAAAAAAAAAAAAAAAGCTAATACCGTTGCTAGAGAGAAGAATAAAAAGTAAATAATAGGACGCAAAAATACCACATGGAAACAAATCAGAATTATCTATTAAATGGGGGGGAAAAAAATCTACCGATTTCATATCAGAATATCCATCAACTTTGGGATATTATTCTTCTTGTTGATTCAGCTGCCTCTATTTAAGTATCCACCATATGTGGTATTATAAAGATCCTCCAAAATTCTCTAGGCATAATTATTTTATGAGGAGAAAGATATAATGTTAAGTAAATTTAGATTTTCTCATTTTTCTTTGGATCCCACTCTCTTTACTCTAAATGCTTTTCTTTCAAATGCCTAAATCTAGATTTCTTGGCAACATGGACATTTTATAAATTAACTGCGTCTGCCTAGCAACTATAGCAACATTTCAGGGATAGTTAATGGTTACAGCAACTCAAAATGTAATGTTGAGAAAACCCTACAAACCAGACTGGCGCTGAGACTATCCTTGAGAGAACTCCTTTACTGGGAAAGCTGTGACACTAAGGATATTTTCTAAAATTCACATCACCCTTTTTATTGACAGTTCAATGTTCTGGCTTGGAAAAAAGTGCAACACCTGACACCCCATGAGCCCTTCGTTGAAGTTTCAGCTTTGAGGTCTAAAGCTACTAAATGTGCAGATCAGCCACACAAAGAAAGATTGTTTAAAAAACTGCGTACAAAGTTGCATAGCTTCCTTAACTCAAACAAAGCAAATAGGTCAAGACAATGACAGGAAAGCAGGTTGTAATGCATTTTGAGGTTGAACGTTGGATATTTCTCTTCCCTTTTGATTTTGCCACTGCTAGTTGTATCCTTTCTGTGACACACTGATTGTCTTCTAGGGCTGTCTCCGTTTGCATCCCAGCCCTCAGAGTGCCATGAAAAGAAATGGTTCACTTGGAGGGTGTCTAAATGAAACAAAAAAGCAGATTGAGAGTTCAGTTGAATTAGGATAATTTTAAATTAAGACTCTCTTAAACAGATCTAATCCCTTTGTCTCGCTTGAACAGAGGTACTGAGTGCTGAGCTAAAAGTCAGAGACGTTTTAGTGACTTTAAGGACAATATGGGACAGGATCCTTAAGTTTCTGTCCTACAGTCTTTGTCATCAAGATGAGGGTTACTTTAGATCATGAAAAGATCTGCTGATTATAGTGATTGTGATAAAAGCTGAGCAACAGAGAAAACAACAAACCCAAAGCCCAAACCAAATACCTCATATCTGACTAAAACAGCACATTCTTTGAGTTAACACAGAGCAGTTGTATACCAATAGCCAAAGGATAATCAACAGTAAGACAATATCCCTCAGTATGATTGTCTTGAGAGCTTTGGAAAGACAAGCCATTAAATTTTGCCTAGGCAGCAGAAATCAAGAATTGGGATAAATAAATTGGATAAGGCTGAGCTCCACGAAACCTCACACAGACGTATCCCAGACACTTTTGGCTGTGTCTGTTCTCATTACCATTGCTTTTTTAGTTACACTAAACTCACCCACAGATGTTTAAAATTGTGATTATAGATTCTGTGCTAGGCAGAGAAGAAGTTTAAAAGGAGCTGGATCAGCTATGCCTTTCTCTTTTAGGTTTTATACAGCATTCATAGAGGAGCCTCTTGAAAAAGAGTCAAGAGTTCAGTGAAAATTAATTATAAAAAAGCCTGTGATGAATCCTGAAGATACCGTGTTGCTTTACACCAGCTAAAAATACATAATATTGCAAAGAAAGTTATTATGATTGTATTCTGAAGAGGTTTCCTTCCAAAAGGGTACCATATGTCTATGTCCTATCTAAGAAAACAGCTACCCTCCCTAGACTGCAATACATGAATAATTTGTCTAGGTTGGGCAGCAAGTCGGTGAGATAGTGGAATTTTCTTGTAGTACTCTTCTTCAGGAACAACCTGAGAGTGAAGGTCAAGAGTTTCATGACATTCTAGTTGGTGGTGCTTGAAAAATAGTCACAGTGCTTATGTATTTATTAGTCATTTAAGTGAAGCTAGTTGCAGCCTTATGGATGGTGCAGGCTGGTATTTCTGCAACAATTTTTCTCATGGTATGAGTTAAGGTAGATCCAGTTATGTTACTAGAGCTAGAATTATCGAATCATAGAATCATTTCAGTTGCAAAAGACCTTTAATATTGAGTCCAACCACTCATCTCACACTGCCAAGCCCATCACTGACCTCATGTTCCTCAGCACCTCAGCTGCATTGTCTTTGCGGAGATGGGGACTCCACCTCCCTGGGCAGCCTGGGCCAGTGTCTAACAACCTTCTCAGGGCAAAACTTTTTCCTAATCTCCAATCTAAACCACTCTTGGTGCCACTTGAGACAATTTCCTCTTTTCCTGTCTCTTGATACCTGAGAGATGAGGCTGACCCCCACCTCACTACAACTCTCTGTCAGGTAGGTGTGGACAGCGCTCAGGTCTCCCCTCAGCCTCCTCTCTCCTGGCAGAACCCCAGCTCCCTGAACGCAGCACTCAAAGTGTGGCCTCATCAGTGCCCAGTACAAGGGGACAGTTACTACCCTGGTCCTGCTGGCCACACTATTTCTGATGCAAGCCAGGATGCCATTGGCCTTCTTGGCCACCTGGGCACACTGCTGGCTCATGTTCAAATGGCTGTCTACCAACATGCATGTGCTATCTTTCCTTTTCTACTGGAAAGCTGACAAACTGGAAGCCTACACATGAAGTTCCAGAAAGATTTCGAGAATAAACCATCCATTTGTTTAAACCTTCAAACAATGTCCAATTTCAAGTTTATGGTTATGATTCAATTTGGTCTAAGTACAGTATCTAATGATGTAGAGATTTTCAGCTGTAATTTCTGTACCAGATCCCCAATCTTGAAACATTTCACGTGTGAGAATGAAACAACTAAAACAGAGCAGAGTGCAGGACAGGTCTCCCGCTCTGTGAGCAGTAATCTCTTAATGCTCTGAAACGTTTGTCTGAAATCCTCTGCCCTAAAAAATAAGATTGCTGTTACATTTCTTTGCTTGTCGTACTGGATGTCACTGCTAGCTATATGATTAAGCCTTTCTAGGGAAAAAAGCCCCAAACTTTAGATTTTGAAATAATTCTGTTTGTATTTTGCAGTAGCCAAATATACTTCTTTGCAGCAGCCAAATTTACTTCTTTGCTTTCTTTACCTTGAAGCTTGACTGTGTGATAAATAATTAATTGCAGTTTGTGTTTACAAGAGACTTTGGAGCATGAGCAGAGGCAAATATTAAAGTGTAATAATATAGCAGTTGGAATAAACAGATCTGAGGAGCCTAATATCTTAACAAGGGCAGAGACTTGTTTGTAGGTGGCATTTTCTGTATCATTGCAAGCTTTGTTGTATTACCATGGCATGCTAGAGGAGCTAGAGAAGTAAGAAATTTGAAGGATCCTGGCTTGCATTGCTCTCAATGCCTCTTCCGATCTCTCAAAGCTTCTGAAAATAGTAATTCAAGTAGTTACTGAATACAAATTCTCCTTAGCTTCGGTGAAATTCAACTCTGTGCAAGAGGAGTTTGCATCCTTTCTCATATGTTTCTCATATATGTTGGATTTGCCATGCTGTAGGGAGCAATGGCAGTGAGGAATAGACTAGAAAGAGCTGGGCTTGAGACACGGAAAAGTATCAAAGGAGGGGAAGCTCTTTTCTTCTCTTGTGGACTTTTCATAATATGTAGTTCAACAGATACTCGAGGAATAAATATGAATGCTGCTACATTTTTCTTCATCATGTCTTTAAGACCAGATGGAGGTCTGCAGTGCGGTGAAACTTTTCAGCTGTGTAACAATTGCATTTCGTATTGCAATAATAAGAAGCACTAGAGAGTGCTGCATGTGACCAGTGTTCTTTAAACATTTGAAATCTCCATTCCAACCTTGGCTTGAATTTTAAATAAAATAAGTAAATGATTCATCATCGATCCTAAAGTTTTCACTGATGCCCATGATGGAGGTATGGAACTGTGTAGTTCTTCCACTGTTGAGACCCCTAGAACCAAAATAGCAGGGTTACTGATGGTTAAGGAAGAAATGTATTTCTTGAATTCAGTGCCTAAACACATTTATAACAGCAGAGATTTGTTCCGGTTGGGAGCAGGGCTCCCTTTCAGTGCAGTGAGACAGAACAAGACCACAGAGTCCCAGAAATGAGCTGCTAGAATCGTTGTCACAGTTCCAGGTCCAGTTTGGCACCTGCCGTGGCGGGCCATTTTGTTGACAGGTACAAATCACCAGTCATCAAAGAGAAAACCATGAAATGGGCAACAACTGGCTCTGACAATATGAAGTAATTAGTTAGCCTCGAGGGCTAGGCAGCTAAAGAGAAGCAGGTGGACTGCCAGGGAAGCCTCTGTGTTTCGTTTTTTTTTTTTTCCCTTGAGTACAATAGCAGCCAAACACTGCAGACACATTTAGCTTGCTCCAGAGAGCCTCCCAAGTGTGTGACAAACTCATCACACTCTCTCCTTGTTTTACACACTTCTCTCAAATACTTACTCTACTTCACAGAGATTTTTTTTTTACTTGTATTTTGAAATTGGGTGTGTTTTGGTTCTGATATGACTGTGCTGAGTGTAAGCACAGAAAGGTGGAGTTCTTATGTTCTTGTGTTGAACAGTCTGAGCTTTACTGTGTCCATTTGTCTAATTAGGTGGCTTTTTAGTGTTTGCTCTGTACAGGTTAATTAGAAGAGTCTGGCCTACAGCCAGGCTATTTCTTCCTTAAAGATCTGGTTGCTCTACAGTGTTGTTGGAACAGATTTGTCTTTCTGGTTCAAGCTGGGAATGAATAAATACCACAGGTGTCAGAATATGAGCACAGAACATTACCTGCCACGTTGATAAAGACAACTATTGGTCCTAAAAGAATGATATTGGCACCTGTGAAAAGTCGGTTCTGTTCCTTATCAGAAACGTTTCAGAAAAATGTCCAGCAAAGCTGCAATCATAGTAATTGCATAACAATTGCAATCACAGGCTTGTTGGCCTTTCTGGAAGCAGAGTAGCTATTTGTTGTACAGCTATAGATAGGTTTGCAAATGCCCTGGAGGTATCAAGTTTGTTAGTGAACTGTGTGTTTCTGGAAAACTGTCCAAGGATCAGGGGTAATATGTGGATAGAAACGCAGGGGAATGAGTTTAGCTGAGCTTGGCACGACCAAGAGAAGTGTGTAAACATATCAGAGGCACCGAGAACAAGGAAGCTTTCAAAACTGAAGTCTTTGGAGATATGTTTTCCCTTCCATTGCTTTTCCTCCTTTTGGCTTTTACTCCCCATAGGAATAACATATTTATTACTTCATTTCTATTCACTTCACTGTAATACTTACTAAGAATTTTATTGCTGTAGGCAGGGACTATCATCACATACATGCTACAGAGCAGTGTACAATAATGGCTGAACTTGAGAATACTCAGGTAAAAAATATTGTTCCTTGAAAGCCAAAATTTTCAGCAACTGTTCAAAATGTGAAATGGACAGAACAGGAATCTTGTCGCTTCTGTAACTATTTCTTCTTTCAGACCCTTGATTCTGATTTAGCACTTTTTCTCACTATTTCCTGCAACTGGTGGTGGTTTTCTTTCTGCTCCATGAAGTCCCAGATGTTGATCATATTAAATTTAATCCTCAGACTAGAACAGAGAATTGGTTTGCTGGAACATGTGCATATACAAAGGCCCAATCCTGAGCCAAATTTGTGCAACCAAATGGGACTCATCAATTGCACAGAGCTATAAGACCTGGCCCTGCATCAAGTTGATAAATTATGGCTTAGAGGTGGTGAGGCTAGGCAGACATTACGCAAGAAAGAATATGTGGTGATATTACCAGTGTGCAGGTAACAGAGCCCTGCATTCACTTGAAAATTGGAACAGAGCTGCAGAGGAAGAAAGAAATTTGTGCAGGTGAGCTCCTCAGCCTCCACCTAGACATGAATTCTGTCTACCTCCTTCCACTTAGGGGAACTGGCAAGGCTGCTCTTACGCAGTTAGCAGATGCCATCCCTCCTATGCCTGCTGGCACTCTCTTCAGGCATACTGGCTGTTATCTCCTTCCTATCCATTTCTTTCTGTCCTACTCTACCTCTGTTTCTCATGTTTTCTGAATGTTCTCATTTGCACCGTTAGCTGTTTTTTGGCTTCATTTCTTTTTTTTCCCATTAACCACGTTCCTCTTTGGAGATGTGCAATGGGAATCTACAGGGCTAAGTCAAATATGAGTTTGGCACTTACCTGAGTCTTGGAGCAAAGCAGCTGTCTGGGCTGCAAGCCCAGCTCTGAGTCTGCAGAACTGGTGTGGTTTTGGAGGGAGATGCTGTTGGAAGATGAGTAGGCAGGAGTCAGCTGCTGCTTTTAATTACAGCCATGAGTGCACAGCTTTGAGGTGCAGAATGAAGTTGAATCCTTCTCTTTGATATTTTCTCTGCATTTGTACCTCACTTGAGCAGTACTAGAATCACCTCTTTCAAGCCCATCGATTGCCCTGGAAAAACCTATCTCAAATTTGAATGGCCTTCTCAACCTCAAACAAATCATATCTTGCCAAGAGAAGGCCTAAAAAACATTTGAGGTCATTATCCTCTTTTTACTCTTGTGACCTAAGAAGGAGCATGTGTGACTGTGGCAGTGAAGAGTGTCTGTTTGGCTCAGTGGATTTTCAGTTCTCCCCTCTGCGCCTCTGTGCTGGCTTCAAAGGAACACAGCTGCAGGAATATGCACTTCTCTTTGTACACCAAGTCAGCAGGCAGATGCTGCCATGTAAAGGAGGCAAGGTGACCTGCAGCAGTAACATGAGTACGTTTGAATTACAGGGAATTCTCTTTCTTGAGAGACAGCAAGATGTGGAGACAGTGAAGGAGCAAGAAAGTCTATGCGTTCTGAAAAATTCAGGCCCTCAGCATTTACCTCATGGCTTTTTATAGGCTTGTGGTGCCCTCAGTCTTGCCCAGAAAGTGACATGATTGCCCACATGTGGTTCCAGATTTCCCACACAGCACACTGAGGGAACAGGAAAGATACAGAAGATAAAAAGTGAAAGTTCACATGAGAGTTAGAAAGCCAGGCACAAAGTCAAAGAGTCGTTGTAAGCCACTAAACAGGGTAATTCTCTTTTCAGAGCTACAGGCAGCGTTTTGTGAGGGACTTACTGGATGAGAGAAAGGCTGTCGATGAGGTCTGCCTAGACTTTAGTAAAGATTTTGACATTGTTTCCCAAGGCATTCTGTCAGAGAGACTGGCTGCCCATGGCTTAGATGAGAGTACTCTTCACTGAGTCTAAAACCATCTGGATGGTGAGGCCCAAAGAGTGGTGGGGAATGCAGTTAAATCCAGTTATCAGCCAGTCACCAGTGACTCCCTAAGGCTCAGTGTTGGGACCTATCCTGTTTAATGTTTCTATCAATTATCTGGACATGGGCATCAAGTGCACCCTCAATAAGTTTGCAGAGAACACCAGGTAAGACAGGACTGTTGATCTGCTTGAGGACGGGAAGGCTCTTCAGATGGATCTGGACAGGCTGGATTGATGCACCAAAGCCAACTGCTAAGTCCTGCACTTAGGTCACAACAACCCCAGGCAACGCCACAGGCTTTGGTGATGTGTGGCTGGAGAGCTGTCCTGCAGAAAGAGACCCAGGAATGTTGTTCAAGAGATGCCCGAACATGGGCCAGCAGTGTGCCCAGGCAACCAAGAAGGCCAATGGCATCTTGTTTGTATCAGAAGTAGTGTGGCCAGAAGGTCCAAGGAAGGGATTGTCCTGCTGTACTTGGTAAGGCTACACCTTAAGTGCTGTGTTCAGTTCCAGGTCCTTATCTGCAAGAATGACATTGAGGTTCTGGAGTGTGGCCCGAGACAGGCACTGGAGCTGTTGAAGGGTCTGGAGAACAAGTCTTTTGAGGAATGGCTGATCGAACTGGAGGCATTTAGTCTGGTGAAAAGGAGATTGAGAGGAAACCTTATCTCTCTTTACAACTACCTGAAAGGAGATTGTGGAGGTGTGGGTTTTGATCTCTTCTCCCAGATAACAAGCAACAGGACAAGAGGAAATTTACTCAAATTGCACCGGGAGGGTTTTAGATTGGATATTGGGAAAAATTTCTTCACTGAAATGGTTGTCAAGCACAGGCACAGTGAGGTGGTGGAGTCACCATCCCTGTAGATATTTACAAGACATGTAAATGAAGTGCTGAGGGACAGGGTTTAGTGGTGGACATGATAGTGCTGGGTTAATGGTTGCAGTAGATGACCTTAAAGATCTTTTCCAACCAAAATGATTTAGTGATTCTATGGATCAACATTGCCTTCCTAGTTTCTAGAAAAGAGAATGTGAAAATACAGTGGTAGGTGAGAAAGCTGAGTCTATTGTGTCAGAATGCAGAAGATTGCAGCTAGACCAAGAAAGGAGGTGGAAACAGAACTAGCAGGAACAGATTGTGCAGGCATAAGAGCTGAAGTCTAATCTTCAGTGAGTCTGCAATGTGTAGGAACACCAGCAACTTTGGCAGGGGCTACTCAAGAGAAAGATAAATAAAATATATGCAGGCAGTCCTTGTGTTATCATGAGAGAAGCATGGCACTGAAGTGTCTTCTTTCAGTTATTTGCTGTCCCAGGTTGAGGGTCTGACACTCTCAGACAAAACTTTAATTGACAGGGTTTTCTCAAGTCACTTTCTGATTCCAGAAAGACTGAGAAGTTGGTCTGTTGTATATGGGGAAATATACATGGTTCCTTAGCCTGCTTTGGGTAGACATCAGTGTTCAGCATTTTGGGAGGGACAAAATGCCATATGCTCCTGTTCCTAGGGAACTCTGAGGCACAGCTTCTAAAGCTCATTATATTTTTCACTTTATTGCAAATGGAGATATTTTTCAATGACTAATGCTTGGTCCTTTGATGAGCTAATCTTATGGAAGAAGCAGATTGAATTTAAATATCTGAATAGGTAAAATAAGCTATAGTTCATTTCCTGTTGTTGTACTAATAATGTCTGCCATGAGTTTGAAAGTCCAAAGTTTCATTTTTAACCCCAAAGAATGAGAAGCCCTTAAATCACTAGAAGGTAAAAACAAGTATGTGTAGAATTAAAAAACCCAAGCCTCAGAGGATAAACTGCACAGTGAATTATGATTCATACTGCAACACAGATTGCAGTTTGTCTCGTGCAAGGAATCATCAGGAAGCAACAAGCAGTTAAGGATAAATACAGAGCATGCCTGCAATTTTAATGGCAGGAACCAATTGTTGATGGGCATGTTTATTTGTTACAGTGAGCCTGACAAGTTCATTTTGGATGCTGTCACCTAAAGATCATTGTTCTCTTCCTCTCTGGCTCTAACATAAGTGTGTAAAACAGTGATCTTGTGTGAGGCTTAGTATTTTAGGCATCAGTAACAGGCAACAGTATTTTACATCCTGTTTGGAGTAACATTAACAGCATTTTGGCACACGCAAGCACATTAACAGATTGTAAAGCCACATAGAACTCCAAGGAAAAGAAGCTTTTCCCTCTGATGGTTCTCCATCCATTGACGTAAACCAGATAGCTCTTCTCTCATTGCATTTAATTCCAAGGTCTGTCTGGAGTTCTTAATCTGTTGCCTGCATATAGGCAAGGGGATGGTGCGTTGCTGGGTATGAGGATTGTTCCAGAATCAGATCCAGCTGCTATTTCTTTTTAAGAAATTTGTTATCAATCCACAGTTGTACAGTTTAACCTGCAAAAGAGAAGGCAAGTCCAGCTTCTTCTCTCCTACTAGTTTGTCTATTTGCCTTATTCACGTTAATCCGGTACCCCCATTTCCTGAGACCAAGAGCAAGTAATGGTGCAAAATATGGAAGCTTTAATGTAATGTAATTTTGTGATCAGTCCTGTAGGGCCTGTCACCTTTGCTATGACTATGCTTATCACAAAATTTGAAGTTCCCATAATGCTTAAGCTGGTTTGCTGCAGGAAGTGTGTGTGTCCCAGAACTGTGTCCTTGCACTGATCAGATTTTCCTGAGAAGAGGTCATGTCTTTCCTCGTCTCTGATGTAAATCCTTGGCAGATTGACTGGCATTAATGATCTAGGAGAGAAGGTTCTCTGTATCCCTTTTTATTGACAGAGAAGTTCCTGCTCATTGTAACAATGCATTTCATTGGGTTTAGAAATTCTGCAGTTTAATGAGGCAAATGTTCTTCTTCAGAATGACAGTTTTGCTAGTGGTGCTGTTTATTTTTATGATGCTTTATGTCCTTGAGGTTTCATAGGTAAATGAGGAAAAGTAGCAAGCCAAAAAGCAAATAATATTTAACATCTGCCAGGCATTGAGCTGACATGCTGAAAAGGGAATGGGGAGTTTTTTTTTTTTAAATTGGAGGCTTACAAACTGAAATAGCCCAAGTGAAAAATCTCAAAATTACATGAAAACTGGCTTCAGTAGTTCAGCTTTGCAGGATTGGAGGACAGGGAGAGGTGATTTCTTCCTTCCTGTCCCAAATATTCTAGGGACACTTAGGCTTTCTAATGATGATAGGCAACTAAAAATTTAAAACAGGACTTACCCTTTCTCTGTCTTTAGGACTTGCTGCAAAATATAGAGTCCACATCTGTTCATGAGCTAAGGCCATGAAAACCCCCCATCTCATGGGAAAAGTGGGAGGGGAACACAGGTGTGTGCCTAGGGCACTGTTCCTGCCACAGCAGACAGGTGAGATACCCCTTTTAGTTGGTAGTAAGCCCAGTGCTCAGTGATTTGTGCATTTTTTCGCCTGATTCCTATCACTAAATCATTGCATTGTGCCAGTACACTACATAACACAGTACAGGGAGCGAGAAGCTAAAGTCCTCTTCACCTTTCCAATAAGCATCTGACTGCAGGGTGACAGACAAAACTTCCATAACTAACTCTCCATGAAGATATTAGCATTAAGGATGGCCTGACTCAGCTTTACCATTCTCTTAGAAGCAACTTTTTGTTATATTGGCCAGAATATTGAAATAGCAAAGTTCAAGAGCTGTGCTAGTGAATGATAACAAAGACTCCAGCTAAGTCAACAGTCTTCATTTGGCAGGCAGTCACCTGTGTGGCCTGTGCAAAGCCTAGGATTCAGTTGCTAATGGCATCTGAAAAATATCAGCCACTTCAGCTAGCCTGCAGAGAAATGTCAGTGGTACTGAGAGAGAGATCTTCTCAACACCAGTTTCTTTGGGACTCTGCAAGCTTCCACACAGTTTCTGCCCTGAGTTCCTTCCCAGGAGTACCTATCTTCCTTCCCCTCTCTCTTCCCTTCCAAACAAGTAGGGTGAAGAGAGACCACAGCTGGTGGAGGTGAGCAGCTTTCTGCTCGCTCAGCTGTGGTGCCCCAACTTTTGTGTACGTCTCTCACCATGCCTGAGGCTGAGGACTCTAAGACCCCAAACACACTCTTTACTACATGTTTTTCAGAGAGAAACTGTAAAAACAGACAAGGACTTCAATAATAAGCAGAAAACCACTTTCTGCTGTGTTTTTTCTTCCCTCTGAGTGGAGTCGGCATTCATTGTGTGCATTTTGAGTAGTGTGCAGCAGTCTTCTAACTGCTGCAGTGGGCAAGACCTATTCTGCTAGGATGCTCTGTACCACAGGGGATTGTTCTGCAATTTGCAGCCTTATGCCCATTTGTTGCTCACAAGAGGCTCTTGTGCATGTGTAAATATGCTTTGGGACCTGCCTGGTATGCTTTGTTGACCAAGGCTATTAGTTATTACTGTGACAGATATGATAGCCAGAAAGAATATGAATGAACAGCAGCAGAGAAGTAGCATTATTTCAGAAAAAGATTAGTACTGAGCAGTGTGACAACAGGGAAATTTTTTCTCCAGATAGAAAATTCCAGTAAAAGGGAGAACTTGGTTTTACTCGGTGATTTTTTTTTTCTCTCCCTCTTTGTGCCAGAGCTCATTTGTTTCATACTGATTAAAAGAAAAACCTTTGAAACCAGCAGAAATTATTTACAGTTTAGTTCTTATGATAGGAAAATCAATCAAAATATTTTTAAAATAGAAGATAATAACTGGAGATGCTCATCAAGATTTAGGACTAACTGCAGGCTTGATTGGGGACTCCAAAATTAACTTTTATTTTTCATGTAGGCATGTGCAAAGCTTAACACGATAATTATCAAGCTCAATTGTTGCTGAAAAATGACTTAACTGGATCTCTGTAGTAGATTAAAATAGAATGCCATTCCCTGCTGTAAATCTCTTCAGCAAATGATCACTATCTCAGGGTTTGTAGCTCCTTATTTGAGGCTGTTTCCACTTCAGATATTTCACAAGACCTAAACCATGTACGTACTTCTCCTTCAGTAGGAATACTCTGATTTACACCAGATGATGACTTGGTTCTACGTTCATTCTTTGTTAGCTCATTTACATTTCTCCATGGATCTAAAGCCTTTTGAAAACTGGTATTGGCAAACAGTACTCTTAGTGCTGTCCTGACCTGCCACTTCTGATAGTCTACCTTGAAATTTTTAATGCTCGTGAACAAGTGATGGAGCCAACTGCAACAGGAAAGTTAAACATATTTGTCTGCTTTAAGCTTTCCTCTGCTTTTATTCTGTGGCTCTCAAACATTTTATAGTTAAAAAAACCTCCAAAAGGTCTCTCTGAGGGCATAATGCTTTGCATCCCATTACACTCCCAGAATTCCCAGTTCAGTGAATGATAGAAAAGACAAAGAAGCTGTGATTATAAGAAACTAGATCCAACCATGTGGTTTGCTTTTGAATCTAAAACATTCAATATTGCTTCCCATTTGCAATAAAAATGGAAGTCTGTGCATCATGAAAAACAGGAACAGGTGATGCCTAAGGTAAGTAAGTTTTGTGCAGAATGTACCATAAGTCACCAGAAGGTTACTCAATAGACTGGGTCCCTAGTCCACTTACTCATAATGGTAGGCTGGAATGAAGTCGCTTAGCTCTCAGCTGCTTTATTGCGAAACTGAAAATACATTAGTAGATCATCTAAACGCAGCATCTAAGCATCTGCTCCAAATGCAGTTGGTCCTCTTCCTCCCCTCCTGCAAAATGGTGGCATTTCTTTATTCAGATTACCTTATTTTGTATAGGGTACTGCTGTTGTTATGAGAAGAAAGCAGAAGTTAATTGCTTAAAATAAAAGTGAAAGAGCATTTAACAGCATGGTGAATTCATAGGGATTTGTATAAAACCCACATTGGCATTCTTATTTTGCTGGCTGTAATAGATATATATTAACATATATATGTATAAAAACATTTCAGAATTAGTTAAATATTTTCTTCAAATGAAATCGTTGCCAAGTTTAAATTAAAATTTCTGTTACCTCCAAAGCAAGAAATGTTTTAAAATAGAAAAATAATTAAACCTGTCATGTTGAAGGCATCAAATCAAATGACTTCATTTTCAAGGGTTTGTTTTTCCAGAAGAGTTTGTTCTAGAAACAATGTGACCAAACATTAACAAATCTTTTCAGTCAAGCCCAATATCTGGTCATGTATTTTTTTTCTTCATAGGAAAAACAATCTGAAAATGTTTTCTCAGCTCACATAGTTGAAGCAGTCAGTTCATTGTTATCCTCCTATGACCTCCAAGTCCTGTATGGCACTGTCTCCTTTTCAGTTAAGTCTGAGCTTCTAAATAGAAACTACCAAACCTAGGGCTGTTTCCTGAACCATAAAGTACATTAGCCATTAAAGGGAATGGAAACCCTCCTCCATTTACTGAAGAATTAATAAGCAAAGTACAACAACATTTACAATTGAAGAGGTAGAAGCACAGCCCTGGTTGCCTGGAAACAGAAGGATGCCTTTGGAAAGCCACACCAGGCTTGCTCAGGACAGCAGCCTCTTACACAACCTGATGCCAATCATGTCCCTTTTGAAAACATGGCTTTTCTTATTGCTTTATATCAAGACTTTACTGAGTCCCAAAGTTCACTAAGCCTTTACCATGTATTTTGGTAATAGGATTTATCACGTGGTATCCGTGAATTAGAGATGGATCTGAATAAGGGCCTCATATTCAAAGTTTGGAGAAATGAGACAGCATTCAGATTTTATACCTGTGCTTTCATTGTACTACTGCTTAGACTGCTGAGTGCTCAAATCTCAGTCAAGCTATGTAACTAGAGCAAAGCAGTGTGCATGAAGTAAGTTATGTTATGTGTCTGTAAGAAAACTAGTATCACATCCTGATACCAGTTTTTCACATTGTAGGAAAAACAAATCATTTTATGTTCTGGGCTCCCCAGTCTAAGAGGGACAGGGACTGCTGGAATGAGTCCAGCACAGGGCCACCAAGATGATCAGGGGATTGGAGTATCTACCTTATGAGGAAAGGCTGTGGGATTTGTGGCTGTTTGGTCCAGAGGAGACTGATGGAGGATCTC
>WBNH01005508.1:0-35639 GCA_013401255.1 Urocolius indicus
TTTCTGTGCCTGATAGGGTTTGTTGCATTATCTTCCCTTTCAAAAATAAAACAAAAAAACAAACCAAAACAAGACAAAAGTAGTGGTAATATGAGGACTCCTTATGAATTAAATCTTTAGACAGGCCTGCATGAATACCCAGTATATGTCCATTATGTAAATCAGAGAAAAGTTACAATGTAACACCTGTACTAAACTAATTTGCATGTTTGACCCACTTCTATGAGGAGAGTGTTTAATAGCCAAACCGAACCTGCTGCGGAACTGTACAGAAGATGAATTAACAATGCCCTGTCAGCATTCTTTAATAATATTGTGTTAAATCCCTGTCCTAAATTCACACCACCTGAAGATAAATACCACTGCCATCATCTTTTTACTACGTCATAATTATTATTCTATTGTAGATACAGACATGTGAACAGAATTTAAACTCTCTTTTTTTTTTCTGAGAATGAAACATTTTGATTTACGGACCCTGTCTAAACTACTTAAATGTCATTAATAAGGAAAGCTATGTTTACTAGTTCTATGTTTGTTTGTTTACAGTAAACTACTTTGAGAAGAACGAAGATGGCAAAATGCTAAAGATGATCTGTGTGTCCTTGTCTGTGCGTGTGTGTGTGTGTATATGTGTGTGTGTTTGCTTGTGTGTACACACACACTCTTTGGCAAAATAATTGGTTAGAGGGAGATAAAAAAGAGGAAAAATTCGCAGGATTAGAACTTTAAGAAGAGCAATTTGAAAGCATCTACTCTGTCCTGCTTAACTGATGAAAAAGACTCAGAGTGGTTTTAAAGACCTAAGGCTGAAAGCTGAACTATACAGACATCCACAAGCACTGAAATTCAGCTCTCAGAAGCTTCACCAAAGGCAGAGAATTCTTTGTGCACATTCAACTTGATGGCTTGGAAAAACATAAATAATTATGTATAAAATGAAGGAAAAATAAGCCTGCAAATTGCATTTTACAGTCTGCATCTTCTAATACAATTTTTACTGTATTTTCTGGTACTAAGTTGCATTAGAGTGCTACTGGAGAAAAAATTTTAGGGACTTGATGTAGGTGTCTGTGAATGCCTGTGTATATGTATATATATTCATGTCTAGTTTTTGACAAAATTCTGTTGTAAAGACTCAAATTTGGAGCTCTGGCTGGCTGGCAACATTTCATTTCAAATTAGACTTTTCATAGCACCTTCAAATTTACTGACATTTAAAAAGACATAGTATAACTACCATTTCAGCTATTCTATTTGACTCTGCAACCTTGGAAGTTTATAGCTGTCCCAAAATTTACACTGATAACTGTGTTAGACTAGAAAGGATGAAAATTGAAAGAACCATCAACTTCCTGTGTTGTCTTTTATTATCCACCTGTGGGTTGTAATCCATAGTGGAGAACTATAAAATTTCAGTGCTTATTATAGGGTGATAAGGGCAGCAGCTGGATTTCTAGGCACTGATTCAGAGGAGCATACTGCTAAATGGCATAGGTATTTTGCAGTATTAACACAGAAATATTCCAGTTACTCTAGATATTTTTTCATTTTCTTTCAGTGTTTGAGAGATGATCAAAATAATATACTATTTTCTTTCCAAATTTTGCTCAAGAATTTCTTTATGTTTAACTTTTAAGTTAGTTATCTGATCCAGAATGTGTGTTTTGATTCATGATTTGCACACCTTATTGGCCATTTGAGATGTTCATCATATTTCCTTGTTTGTTTTAAATAGGGCATATCCAGTTACCACATCAGGTCAGTTTAGCATATTAAAAAAAGGTGAATTAATTTAACCAGAAAAAGGAAGCTGAAAAAAAAATGCTGTTAAATTAAGACATCTCTATCCACTGTATTGGCTGATCTAGCTAGGAACGTGTAAGGCCCCTTAGCACCCACACATCACAGAAAACATTCCTGAAGCTAAATCCTATGTCTGGTCAAAGTTTTCCTTACAGGGAAGATTTTTACAGGAACTCTAGCAATACTTTAACAGAAGCATGGGCAGTTTTACAAATTGGTATATATACAGAGAATGTTCAAGTTTCCAAATCCAGGGTAAGGGTGTAGAAAATGAATGCAGGAGAAAATCCCTGCTGATGCACTGAGAATTTCTTATATGTTTTACTGCTATTTTGTTCTGTAGTTTTGGGCAAATTGTTGGGTTTTGGTTTTAACATATCATTAAAAATAGATAAAATACTTGAATCAATGTCAGGCACAACCTGGCAAGTGCCAGTAAAACAAAAGTTGTTCTTTCACAGAAACTTGACATCTTTTCTTCCACATGAGGTATCACAGAGGGGAGGATTACAGGTAAACCTTGGAGACTTGGAACACAGAGTTGAAACTCAGAACAAGCTGGGAGGTACTGAAACTGTAATAGATAGGACGTAGGTGATAACTGTGGAATTTAGTACACACATGAAAGTACAGATGGCAAATAAATTAAGGAACATGGACTTTGGGATGCAGAAGATAATTTTTTAAAAGTCAAGGCAAGAAAAGATGAGTGGGTGCAGGAATATATTAGCAAGGTGCAGGAAGAGCCATTGTTGCAAAGCAAATGCTGAGATAGGAGCATACTAATTTACTAGCAGAGTACGTGCTTCACCACATATATCCAACACTAACAGTGAAAGTTACTTTGTGGGGAAAAAAAAACCAACAAATCAAACATCAAAAGGAGAGAGACAAAAAACAAAAGGAAAGGAAAAATTCTCCTCTGTGGCCAGCAGGAAGAGAAGTGATGGAGTCTTCAGGCAAGCAGCCAACCCAGGTCTCCCCTCCATTGCACAAGGGCTCTCCTGTATCACTTTAATGCAGAAAGGACACAAGTTTGACCAGGACCTGCTCAAACTCCTGTTGGTGGTTCCTACTAACTAGTACGTGCTGGCCAAGGCTAGTGTTGCATCCTCACTGACTGCTACACTCAGTGAAACTGTATTATTGGATCTCCCTCAAAACCCCAGCCAAGGGGAAAAGTGTCAAAGATGGAGTCTTCCTCCTGCCTGTCACAGTTCCTTCCTTTGAGAACCTTTAAGAGTCACAAAACTGGCTTTTCTAGGGCAAAACCACAATACCATCCTGAAAGCAAGATGGTGAAATTATGGGGGAAAAGCTCCAGTCCAAGGCCCTGGGAGACCCTGACCAAGTGGCTGGCATGATGGGTACCCTCCCACATTGCTGGGGGAAGGAAGACTGCACATGTGCAAAGAGGAGGCTCTCAACAGCACAAACAATAAGCCATCCAAAACTTTCTGCAGCAGCATGCATATAGGAAATTGGCATCAAGCATCACCATTGTCTGATGAGGTTCTAAAGTATGAAAATCTTTTTCTGAGCTGTGAGTCATAAAACAATTTTGTTGGCGCAGCCATTCATCAGTCCCATCTCTCTAAAATTAAATACTTGAAATCCAAATCAGCAGAATGTTTTCTACATGTGCATAAAATTCAGGCAAAGCCTTAGATGCAAAATTTATTTATTCTTTTTCTTGTGTTTATGGCCATCATAATTTACTCAGCTTGTAAAAAAACTCAGAAAGTTTTGGAAGACAGTGGAAAATTCAGACAAAAACCGACATTATTTTCAGATAATTCACTTTTGAACTTAAGACCTTCCATAGCTCTTTTCATCTTACTTTAAACATTTTAGACTTTTAGTATACTGTATCATCATTAATATCATCATAACAAGTATGTTACATTTTAATCTGCTCTTTTAATGTCCTCTTCCAGTGGTTTGAAGTAACTGAAGAGCAGAATAATACTCACTCTGGAAAGTCCAAGATGTCCTCTAATTTCTTTATAAACAGCGCTATTCTTTACCTAGATCCAAACTAACCTTCAGTAAAAAGAAAATTAAAAAACCCAAACAAAAATTTCCCATGAACTGACATAATCTCTCAATTTCATTTATTTGCATTTCTTTCACATAAACGCTCGATTCCCAGCCACTATCACATCCACTTGAAATATAGCTTCCTTCCTCTCTATTCATCCAAATTACCACTTTTACGTGCCATCCATTTAGAATCTTTAGAGATTCTTGGTTTTGGCAATCTTTGCCCAGAAAACAAATTAGGAACATATAAGCAAGATAGATGAATATGCTAAGAAATGTAGATTAAAATGAGGCAATTGAATTTGCACCACTGTATAGCAATATTTCAGATTGTCATTTTTGCTGATATTTATATCCACAATGATCTCTGCACATGACTCATACTCAACACACTGTGTCTTAATGCCAGCTATCTTTTTATGCAGGTTTGAAGGTGCCTTTTTAGCTTTCCCATGTGCACAGCTACCTATAAAATCTCTTCAATTTTTTTTTCACATTTATGATAAATTTGACTGAATTTTTGGAAAAAGAGATCTCACTTTTATTGCTGTTGGGTGAGCTTCTTTTAAACTGCTTTCTAATAAAACTGGGGGGGGGGGGGTTGCTGCTTCTCCTTTCTGAATTGCTTTTTAGATTTTCATACCCCTCTAGAATATGTATTTTTCTTATATTAATTTCTCAGTTGAAAGAGGACATGAGGAAAAAAAAAGGCATCTAAAATGTTTTTGCATTTAACATCTGTAGAAGACAGTCAACAAACTTGTAAATATATACATAAAAATCTACATAGCTTTCTCTTCTAAATGCAGTAATTAGGAAATAAAACTCATTTAAAAACCCAGAATCAACAAAAATATATTTCTCCTAAGGCTTATGAATGGTTATAAACATGAAAGCATTCACAAAGCAGGGGAAAAAAATGCCTGTAATGCTAGCTAGACCACAGATACAGCAACATTTAGTCAGAAAGATTGACAAATTATTCGAATTGCTGTGTTTGCCAATGTATCCATCAAAAACCTGTTTAAAGTAGTAGCACAGAGATTTTCTCAGCTGGGCTTTTGGAGTTTTTCCTTGCTTTCTGTCTTCAAATTCACACTGCATTTTCAAAGATATGGTTGAACAATGCCCCATTTCTGCACTGTAAGACAGAACAGCAATGTACTGTGGTACAATACAGATTTACTGTAAAGTACTGCAAGATAAAAGGGAACTTCTAATGAGCTCTTTTTATCACTTTGAAAGGACAAGTTCACCTACATCACAGCAAGACAAAACATTAAACTCTTGCTGTATTTTTTTTAAGAAGAAAACTCAATTGGCCTTAAACTCTTGTCTCTAGCAGTGAGAAGAATCAATTACATCTTCTATATAATGTACAGTTTAAATGCAGAATCACAATGAAATACCCAGTTTAATTCCAAATGAGTTGGTGTTTTTACACAGCACAACATAGAGACAGTGGCTAGTATTCCTGGATATATCACACAGGAGCTGGTTTGGGTTTGGTTTTTGTTTTTTCCTGCAAAAAACTGCACAGAATGTTACAGATACATCCATAAGTTTCTAGATATTCAGTGTATTTGCTTCAAGACTGACAAATTGATGATACTTCACATTACCCCTAAAAGCCAAGAGTCAATACCAGGGTTGACATTGTTTATGATCAGCAAGATGGATCACACAAAGTACACCTTCAGCAAATGTGCAGATGATATTAAATTAGGAATGACACGAGAAAGGCAGAGCTTAGTTCAGAAGGAGCTTGATAAATTTGAGGACTAAACCAATAGAAAGTTCCTGACATTTAACAGGGAGTGTGAAGTCCTGTGCCCAGAGGTACAATGACCCCCTGAGTGGACACAGGGCTGGAGAGCAGCTGACTGAGCAGCAGACCTACTGAAGGACCATAAGCTTGGGGAGTACAGTAGATATCTAGTGAGAGATCAACAAACACCGCACCCTCACGATAACTATTGCGAGTCATACAGTGAGCTACAGGGATAAAACTGAGAAAAATATTTTCTCTCTTTACTTAATTCCAATGAAGCTTCATCTGTAGTACTGTGTCTTAGTTTGAGCCTCCATGTTAAGAGGGATATGGAGAAGCTAGAGAAGATCCAGACAAAGTCTCTGAAGAGTACGAAGGCAGTTTGACAAAATAAAGAGGCAATCACCTAACAAAGCTGCAACTCTTTGAAGAGCAGTTACAATGAGAAAGACAGTCAAACTCTCTTGCCAGACAACAAGGAGTGATAGGTAAAAGTTGCAGCTTGGATGGTTTCATTTGATTTAGGGAAATTTTCCAAGGAGAATAGTTCACCATTTGAATCAAGTGACCCAGATAGGTCAAGTACCCACAACCTTGGAGGTCTTTAAAACTTATCTAACAAAGCCCTGGCATAGCTAGTCTCCCAGTTAAGAACTAGATATGGTAAAATACAAGCGACATTATCTGCAACAGAACAAGTACCATCTCAAACCTGCAGAAAGGTAACCTGGAGAAACAAAGGCTTAGGGGAGACTTTATCCCTCTCTAAAACTTCCTGAAAGGAAGTTGTAGCAAGATGGGGGTCAGTCTGTTCTTTCTAGTAACAAGCAATAGAACAAGAGGAAATGGCCTCAAGTTGCTCCAGGGGAGGTTCTGGCTGGACATGAGTAGGAATTTCTTTCCTGAAAGGGTTGTCAGGCATTAGAACAGGCTGCCCAGGGAGCTGGTGAAGTCACTGTGTCTGAAGGTGTTTAAGGGATGGTTGGAAGTTGCACTTAGGGAAATGGTCTAGTGGTTGATAGAGCTACGACAAAGGCTGAATCTTAAAAGTCTCTTCCAGCTGAAATGATTCTATGATTCTATAAGCTAACAAGCAGTTGTACGTTTGGCACTGCTGTGGACAGGAAGAGTCAGGGTAAAGAGTCAATTTAGTTTTTCATACAGTCTATATTAGCAAATAAGGCCCGGGCTTGGGGTTGATACTTCGCTTATAAATATTAATGTGAGTTTTTGACCCCTATCAGTTAACTTTCTCCTATATAATGATGGGATTTTAAACACCATTTCCAACATCTAATGTGAGATAGACTGCTCCAAGTCTAACTCCTTAGATGAAGATCTTAGCATGAAATCCACCAAGAAATGAATCAATCATTCTGATTGAGAGCTGGATTTAAATGGTGTGCAGTAAATATGGTATGGGGCCACATACTGAACAAGACAAGGAAACTTTAAAGAGCAGAGCCAGCTATGCTTTTCACAAATGAGCTGTCCCGATTAATGTGAAGACAATAAAACAGCATATATCTAAGGAGGTGAAGCATGAACATAAGGGATCAAACTGTCACAGAGTCTTCAAACTGGTACTCCTATTTGAAAACTCCTTTGTCTTATTCTGACCTGCTTTCCTTCTCTTTCCCTGCTGTAGAGTTTCGGGATGAGAGGATATAACATTCACAAAAGAAAAGCCCCCAGAAGCAGGAAATTAGTTTCCAAGAGTTAGACTTTATGCAGCACTATGAAGTTTTCTCGAAGACTGAAACAAGGTAAAGAAAAAGAGCAGTCTTTCTCTTTGCAGTCCTGCTCTGGGCTCAGTGGGTTCCACTAACGTTTTTCTGTTTCCTGTCTGAGCAGTGTCTTGTCTTTCTCCCATACTTGAATATGAATTGTGGTGTCAGACATTGTTGATGTTGAAATCCATCTCAACTTCAAAACTACCCTGTGTCCCTAACTCCTTACCAGCCTCTCTGGCTTTGTCAATCACAAAATTGCAGTACATAGACCTCTGATACTGAACAGAAAAAGGGTAAATGTAATGTTTGAATAACCTTTGCAAACACTGGAAATTCTGGTCTTGATCTCAGTGAGATTGAGATATCCTTCTGAATAAGTAAGACAAGCTGGCCTGTTGAATCTAATAATCCTTTTCATAATTAATCCATTAGGGTTTATTGAAAGGTAGTTTAAGCGGTCATAGAATTTCCAGTTTGCCTTCATCACATGGGCAATACAAATAGAAAGTCTTAAACTCTTTGTGTAAAGGTGTTTTTAATACTTGTTTATTAAGCCAACATAGTTTATCATTGACATTTACAAAGCACTTCCTTGTCAGAAATTAATTCTAGATTGTCATGAGACACAGAAAACAAGCTTCTGTCATGAACCATCCTTGGCCTTCTCTGCACATATTTGATCAGCAGAGACACGCATATTTAGGCTGACCTGGCTCATAGCCACATAACATTGGAGTAGAGCCTAGTGTTGGAAATCAAACTTTCTGACCAAAGTTGGCTTGAGTGAAAAAACATTAGTGTGTGACTCCTGGCAGACTAATTGGTGTGTATGGAGCTCCATAATAATTTGTCTATATTGATCCTGTCTATATCCTCTGAATTTCTAATCTACTATCTTGGGAATCCCTGCATTGTCCTCTATTTACCTGTGTAGATGTTCTTCCTATTTGCCACAGAGCTTTTGCAGTGATGGTTGTTTTGCATAGTTTCAGGCAATTATATTGGGGAGCAAGAATAAAGAGAGGATCTAGGGATGATGCATCTATGATCAGCCAGCTCTATAAAATTTTACAGGCAGTGGTACATATGAGTATTTCAATTACTTGTCTCAGCTATGTGAGTTGTTTTCACTGTGTAGTAAATCTTCAGTATCAGTGTGAAGTTTTGTAATATTTATAAGAAATCTCTTCATATGATTACCTTATTAATACTTTATTGTCTGCAACTGCCATTGATTTGGACAACATCCTGGCATGGCTGCATGGAAAATGTGTGAATATTTATGTAAATTGTCATATTTGCTTAATGAACAGTAGTCAGGAAAAGTAAATACCACCATCATTTTATACCATTCTACTTGTCATGGCATAGAGACAATAGTTTCTGAAATACCAAGCATAAGGAGGAGATTCTGCTACTGAAGACTAAGTTGATAGTTAGGAGTGCTGTTGTGAAAGGGTCTGTAAGGAACCATGAAAGCTTTAGAGACATGCTAGAAAACAGAAAGAATGAGAAGGCTTTCAACTATCCCAAGTGATTTCTGACACATGCCACGTAAAGACTGCACTGAACAATGAGAGAGAGAGACAGTGTTTTAGAGGCCAGATGTTATTATGAATGAGCTTGGTCATGTCACAGCCGTTAAAAATGCTGAAGATAAAAAGGAGATGGGAGATGGAGGAGTATGTGGAAGAGACTGAGGAGAGGGAGAACGTTATACTAGAGATTTATACTGTCACAAGTTATAGCAATATTGCAATAAGAAGCAAAAGTAGATTCTTTGACCCCAAATGACAGGCACATCAAGTGGGAAGCAAAGTAATTCATACAAGAAAAAATTGCTACCATCCTTGGAAATAAGTTGAGGAAGGCATATTAATCTATAGAACATTTCTGCTTAATTTTCAAAGTAACAGCTACCCACCACTCTTAACAATTTATCCAGCTCTGTGGTATCACAGAGTCATACAATCATTCAGGCTGGAAAGGATTCACAATTACTCCACCACAACCTTCTGCTCAAAACGGAGTCTACACCAAGTTCATACAGGGTTTCCTTAATGCTTTGGCCAAGCAGGTGTGTACAGAAATTATGAAATCTCTCTGGGTAACATGTTCCATTTTTTAATACTGACTTTTTTTCCTTTCACCATGCACCTCGGTAGAAAGCCTGGCTCCATTGTCTCAGTAACCTCCATGAAGGTGTTGCAAGGCTACTGTCAGGTTCCCCCAAGGCCTTCTGTGCCCCAGGCTGCACAAGTCCAGCTCCCTCAACCTCTCCTGTCAGGGAAAGTGCTCCAGTCCTCTGAGCATGTTCATCTGCCCCACTGAACTCACTCCAGTTTATCTTGGAGTCTCTCCTAGACAAAGTATACCAGAAGCTGTCTAACAAGTGCTGAGTAAAGGAGAACAATTGCCTGCATATTAGTATAGCCAAGGATGCTGTTGGCTGTTGCTGGTGCTGACGCTCACTGCTGGTTCAGGCTCAGCTCGCTGACCACAGACTTCATGAGGGTTTATTCTGCTCCTTTCTCCTGTTCACTAATAGAGATCTTATACAGAGCAGATCCTAAGAGTGTCCTGAGGTGCTTCACCTACTTCAGGCATTCAGATAGAATACAACACATTCACCACTGCTGCATGAGCTCAAAAACTGAGCCAATTTCTCACCTGGACGGCAGTTTCCAAATCTAGACAGTGACATGTGAGAAACTGAGCCAATTTCTCACCTGGACGGCAGTTTCCAAATCTAGACAGTGACATGTGAGAAACTGAGCCAATTTCTCACCTGGACGGCAGTTTCCAAATCTAGACAGTGACATGTGGCTTAGTGCTTGAGTATCATGAGAATTAATGTTTAATACACCTGTCAGAGACCATTTGACAAGCAAGGAGCAGTGCTCTTCTTACTAAGAACAGTTTGTGGTAAGCATAAAGATGCAATTGGGAGCGGTAGGTTTTAAGGCAACTATAAGTAAAGGAAATGTCTTTACTGGTCCAAATGATCTCATGGGAGTTTTGATTACCTGTAAAAGGCCATACATTGTTCTAAACCAAAACATCCTAACCTTTTTTAAATAGCTACCAGAAGCTGTCAATAACCACAGTCTCTCCATGGGGCTTCTAAGACATAAAATGGNACCTACTTCAGGCATTCAGATAGAATACAACACATTCACCACTGCTGCATGAGCTCAAAAACTGAGCCAATTTCTCACCTGGACGGCAGTTTCCAAATCTAGACAGTGACATGTGGCTTAGTGCTTGAGTATCATGAGAATTAATGTTTAATACACCTGTCAGAGACCATTTGACAAGCAAGGAGCAGTGCTCTTCTTACTAAGAACAGTTTGTGGTAAGCATAAAGATGCAATTGGGAGCGGTAGGTTTTAAGGCAACTATAAGTAAAGGAAATGTCTTTACTGGTCCAAATGATCTCATGGGAGTTTTGATTACCTGTAAAAGGCCATACATTGTTCTAAACCAAAACATCCTAACCTTTTTTAAATAGCTACCAGAAGCTGTCAATAACCACAGTCTCTCCATGGGGCTTCTAAGACATAAAATGGTAAATGACCATGTTTATCTGTACTTTTATAACTAGTTCCAGTGTTTTTCATATCAACATTGAAATGTATGCAAATATTACTGCAAGTTCTGTTATACTTGAAAACTAAGTGAATATACATGGATGGCATTGCATCTCATTTAAGATGTCTGAATCAAGTAATCTATATTACATTGATAACCTGTAGAGTTTATGGGGCAGCAACATGCTAAAGAAAGAAATGGTTTAAGTCTGTTTCAGATTTCATAAAGTAATCATAGAATGGTATGGTTTGCAAGGGGCCTTTAGAGATCATCTAGTCTAACTCCCTTGCAGAAGTAGGTCCACCTAGATCAGGTCGCATAGGAACATGTCCAGGCAGATCTTGAAGACCTCCAAGGAAGGAGACTCCATAACCTCCCTGGGCAGCCTGTACCAGGGCTCCCTCACATTAACAGTATAATAGTCTTTTCTTATGTGTAAATGGAACTTTTTGTGTTGCAGCTTCTTTCCATTACCATTTGGCCTGTTGCTAGATACCATTGAAAAAAGAGGTGCCCTAACCTCCTGACATCCACCCTTTAGATATTTGTAAATGTTAATAAGATACTCCCTCAGTCTCCTCCTCTCTAGACTAAACAGCCCCAGATCTCTCAGCCTTTCCTCATATGAAGATGCTCCAGTGCCTTGAAGTTAATATTCAGCAAATCTGTGTCACACTATATACAAGTCCCTGAGACAGTTTAAGGATGTAAAGCACTTCAGAAAGTAAGCAGAGCATCTCAGAACCTTCCTTGTCAAGTAAAAAAAAATATAATATCATTTTGAGTTAATGTACTTTAATGTTTTCACGATTACTTTTTACGATCACAGTTTAACTATATAGTGTCTTATATAAACTGTAAGCATGTGTCTAAAAGAAAATTATTCTAACATGGCTCCACCCTAAGGACTTTAGCACATAGCAAGTGCAGTGGTGCATTTCAGTTAAAAAACTCGTGAAAATTTAAACTCCATCTATAAAATAATACATTTTTAAAAAATTAAATTATGTTAATCAATTAAGAGACATAAATATTAATTGCTTCAGATATTTTAAGTTCTGAGAATAAAAGCCTTGGATATTCTATATTTGCACTTAACTTGAAAACCTCTGCAGTGATGGCTGATTCATTCAGAGTTTCTCAGCTCTTCAAAATTGCAGAAGTAATTGTCAAGGACTTGTACCTACTCCTTCTTATACATTAAAATAAAAATGATGTGTGCATTGGTGGATCTTTGTCCTTGAGAAGATGAAATTTTCATATTTAGTGTAGAATTTCACTTTTGTCTAACCTCATTAGTTACCGTTTTGGAAAGACTCATATTTTGTTTCATTTTGTGTCTAAACCAAGTAATGTTTTAAATATAATCCAGACAAAAATATGCATCGTACAAATACACATTAGGAAGAGAAAAACCACACTGAGATATAAATAACAGTGAAATTAACAGATGGAAATTCAAACTATGAAAATTCAACAGAATTTCACTTTTACGTCAGAATTCTTTTGCATCAAAATTCTAATGTAGCGCTATTGTGAACAGATATATTCAAACTAACTACATATCATCCAGAATAATTACAACACTCATACTTCTGTAATGGCTAAAAATACAGAGAACAGATCAATGTTATACTATGAACTAGATAAAGTGTCTTATCAGAGGTAGGAACTATTTAAATTAACTAGCCTTTATCTGTGGTATTCATTTTCGTCTTAATGATCTGCTAAAAATACTACATAGTTCTTTTATGGTAATGATGCTAATTTGTATTCAAGTGTCCTTCCATCGTAGAAGATATTCTTTTCATTTTTTCCAGCAGTTGTAGGAAAGCATATAAATTAAAACACTGTGACTTTATCTGGACATATGGGGAAAATGACATAACTGCATTTCTCAGGACTGTATTGGATGTACTGGAATTTACATTGTTTGATTTATTAGTTGCATTAAATAGGTGACTATTAAAAGGTCAGATACCCAAACGCAGTACTTTGGCACTCAGGACAGTGTAGCTATGTTGATCTACCTTGGCCCATGGTTTAGAAGACAGAAACTCGAGGGACTGCCATTTATTCAAGGTTATGACTTTTAAAAACAAAATCATTTAGAAGAGGAATGACTCGGTAGAAAGGAGAAGGGGAATAAGAAATTTTAACAATAAGCCAGATGTGTACAATTAGTTGCAAATTAATAATACAGCCATGTATTGAATGAGATTTTTAAAGCACCAAAAAACAAGAACTCATAATGCTCAAAACTATGGTCTAACTGGCTATCCATAGCTTGAACTATTTCCCTATTTAAATTTGACTATCTAGATAAACAGTGTATAACTGAACCAGTTTCTTATATCAATATATTGAACCTTTAGAATTGTATTGGAGCTGTCAAACTGCTGTAAACATGTGTCAGAACAAAAATTAATAGTAAAGCTAAAGCAAGAATACTCACTGGTAAAATAATGATACCACAGCAGTGACACAACTGAGAGAAAGAATTCCCTTTGAAACTGACGGGAGTTTTCGTTCTTTTTCAGTGGTCACCCAAAGTCATAGTTTTTTGTTGTTGGACTATGGTTTGGGGTTTTTTAAAAGTTACTATTCTTGACATATGTTTGCACATTATACACATTAGTGAATAGATCCAAGACAACAGAAATCTGGCTGTAAATTCAGGAACAGAAAAGAGAAATCAATTATTTTTTAGAAATAGCTTATGACTAGCTCATGTTTACCATGACGGTTTTTTTAATTGCCAACCATACTTTATTAATGACAAAGTTTAGTCAAATAAAAAATTGGCAATTTCTGCTAATGAATTTGGATCTTAATGAACTGTCTGATGATGCAGTCCACTGTTATTGCAGTGTCTGACTGGAAGTGATATATTTTATGTTCACTGTTCAGTTCTGTCCTGTAAACCAATGCCAGGAAGGAGAGGACTGTGGGAGACAGGAGCTAGGCTCAAAATAAAAAGCTAAGGAGACAAAAAACATCTGTCAGCTTCAATCAGAAGCTTGATAAAAGTGCCTGGCAGGTGTCTCTAGAGTTTCTCTCCTTATGACACCTAACCAGCCCATCCTCCTGGCAGACAGGGTGCTCCAGGGACAGCTGACTGTCCAAGCATCAAAGACAAGACCAAATCCTTCAATGAAAGTGCTCACAGGCTGACCACACTCTCTACCCTAAACTCTTCTTTCAATCCTATAGCTTTTGTTGGCCAGATTCCCTTGTGTTGTCTATCTATGCGACTCAGCTTGACAGTAATGTTGTCATTTGGTCCTTTTTCTCAGGGCATCACTGTAGCAGAGTTAGCCTCTTTACTTAGACTATCTGGTTTTAGGCCATCATATCACTGCTCTTAACCTCTTCTGTCCATATGTGAAAGACTAAAGCCAGACAAGGCACATGCATGAGGACCTTTCTCAAAATAGTGAACAGAAATACAGTTAAACTTGGATTCTGGATCCCTCTGTCCTTGAAGGCAAAATAGGTCAGGATCAGACACAAGCAAACCCATCTGCAATTGCCCCTACCATGCCTCTCCAAGCATCACGCCGAAGATCAAGGGTAGGATTGGTTTTTTTCCTGGACAAATGATTTTTAGAGCTATTATTGGCAATTCATAGAAAAGTATGGAAAAATATTTGGACAATAGATATAAGCTGATGATGAACATCTCAAATGGTATTTTACCAGAATATCTATTCTAGTAGATTTTGGCATATTGCTTATGTTATTTTTTTATTGCATAAATGCAATAAAAACATGAACTTCTTAAGTATCTGTGAGACAAGAAGCTGGTGCCACAGCAGAATGGGCAAGGTCAGGACAGCACTCTGTCCTCACCACATTCTCCTGAGGTGTCTCTCGTCTCTGTCATCAGGGCTCACTTACAGCATACAACTGTCTCGACAAGACACTCATTTCTCCTCTGCAAATGCTGTTTATCTTTCAGCTTGAAGCAGAGCATCGTAATTGGATGTCCTTTGAGACTTCTCTGGAATAAAAATTGCTTATCCCATGTGCATTGAACTTGAGTTTTACCAATGCACTGTATTGCCCTGCAGAGAGAAAATTCATTCACATTGATTCCCAATGAAGAAAGAAGTCAGTATAAAACAAACCAGGACTGGAAATACCTGGGATATTCTCAGAAAAATAAATATGAGGCTGAAGTCTTCCCATCTTGCTATGTCCCAGGCAGAATAATAAAAAGGAAAAAAAGATATATCCTCCTCGGCAAACATGTTCTAGAGACCTTTCTAAACCTTGCTATGGCCTAGCATATGCTACAATACCTCAGTATATTAGTGTTACAGAAAAGAATTAAGTATATTTGTTCATTATTTTGAGGGGGTTTTTTAACAATTCTGTGCTCACATATAAACCAAATATAAATTGCAACATGTTTACATGAGCCCTCACAACAATTCTTGGATAACTCCTGTGCACAGAGAAACCTGTCTGTCAGCCATGGATAGAGTTTAAGATCAGAAGTCAGGGTGTGATGCATATTTTATGTAACAGCACCATCTACAGTAAGGACTGAAATATTTTCTGGTAAAGATTTTATTTTATCAGATGTTCAGTCTCACCTTGGACTTGAATTTCCATTTGTATGTGGATTTGCTACTTAGTTCCCAAATCACATTACTGAAACTGCTTATTTTCCGATTAACGGATGACAACCTTTGCTGTCTTGTCACATCTTGTTCTGTTTGCTTCACTTGTTTGTATTTTACAGGTCAACTTTTGTACTTTTTACAAACAACTTTTACAACTTTTTGTACTTTTTAATTTTATAATACTGCAGCCTGTAATAACTTTAACTGTGTAAAATATAGGAAGTATTTCAATACCAGATGCTACAAATACAGAGATCTTCAGTACAAAGACCAAGTTAGTTCACATGTTATGTTTCAAGCCCAGGTCTACCTATTTCCTTCTTTTATCTCAACAGATAAGTATTTGCTGCCAGACAGATTAGGTGCCCCACTGTGTCTGGATCATAGCCTACTGGTCATCCACAATTATGTTAGTTCACTCACAAATTCTCACTTGAAGGAATTGATCAGCTTCATATGAGCACAATTCCCAGGTATTTTTGGTTTTTCACTGTTCAGAGTAGGATAAGAGACAAAGTAACGTTTTTCTCCCATATCATCCAAGTTACTGGAAATACCTTATTTCTAGAGGGTACTGCCATACAAAATGTCTTTTGGTCTGATTACCCTCCTCAGTTCAAATCCTTGTCATTGTAAACATCATTGTATACATTTAAATTTAGTATTTCTGCTAAACATGCACACTCTTTTGAATGTGCCTGTAGTTTAATAGGACATTTTAAAACCTCCTTTGTTTACAATCTTTTAATTTATTTTCTTTTTCTATAAATCTTACCTGAAGTTTAACAAATAGTTTCCCTAAATGCTGGATTTTTTTGTTGTTGTTATTGACTAGGGAATCTGCTGTTCCCTCACAAGTGCTCCCAGCTTTAAAATTGTAAAACTTATACTAAACTTACACTAATACTAAATTTATACTAAACCTGAAATTCTTTATTGCTTACTATCTAAGTGTTAGAAAAGCTAGCACTTGCAAAAATCTGAAGAGACATGTGAGTCCATGACATAAAGTCATGGGTTGTTTTTTTCCTGTACTATTGTTAGCCATTTAATTTTACTCTGCAAATAAAAAATTGTTGTAGGAGAAAAAAAAAGAAGGATAAGGAAAGGCAGGAGTATGTGTAGTCCCAGGGCAGGAGTTTGTAAATACTCCAGTGTCCCTCAGTAAAACACATACACTAAATTCTTCTGAACAGTTTCAGCAAATTATTTTTCTTCTGTTAATTTAGCATTGTCTTCAGAGGTTCACTTCATTATTTCTATTGTGATAGCACAAGATTTTAACCAAAGAAACAGGTGGAATACACTTACAATATTACTTAATTTAAGAGAGGAGTTCTATGTATGAAATGTCTCCTCTGCAGTTGAAATAATGACTCCTTGAAAGCAAACTTCACAGTCAATAACTTTACCTCATGAGTGTTCAAAAAGTATTGGCAGAACTAACAATGTATATTTTATGCTACAGCACCATCTACAGTAAGGATAGAAGGTAATTTCAGTTCTGTTACTCACTGTTCACCATAAGACGGTACTGGTGGCCTAATGAAGAGTCATAAGTGGAATAATTCCTGAAGGTATGTGTAATGAAACACGCATCTGAAACGATAAAGCAGCTGCTCCACAGTTTACTCCATTTTTGCAATAACTTTAGCAGAAAGCTCAAGAGTTCACGAATTGAAAAGTCTGCTAATGCTTCCTGTAAACTGAGCAGGGCAACAGAGAAATCTCAAATTTCCCAGTTTGTCTATGATTTCTAATTTCATGGGACTGGATGTGACATTTCTTTCACTTTTTCTTCTTTTTAAAGAAATGCTGAGTCAGTTTTAATAATTTTCTTGATCATAAAGTCTTCTCAAGAGTCCAATTTGGTCTTTATATGTCTACAAAATCTAAAGAAATGGTGGCCTTTTGTACACTGTGAGAGGAGTTTACTATACACAGCCTATTCACTTAAAGACATGAAGTTTGAGACCATTAAAAAGCATTAAACTGTCTAGTCTGATTTCCCATGTCTGACACACCATTCTTTTTTGTACACTTACCCTTGTGTTAGATCCTATGATTTATGATAAATCCCATAATTTATGCTTAAACAAAGCTTGAACAAGGTTTTCTTCACAATAGAATTTTGAATAATAATAAAAAAAAACCAGCAAGGACACTATGTGTGACTGGGTTGAGTCACTTGTCCATCCTAACCTCAGAACAGTGCTGCCCTTCCTGTTTCTACGCTCCAGAGTTGCTGACATATTCTTTGATATGGTGTGTGTGGTTCTCCCCCTGTCCATAAATGGGGGTTAGATGTCCCTTTAGCTTTAACTCCATTTAATACCTCATCTGTAACATGACTGTGCCTCCCTGGCTGGGAATTAGCCATGATTGGAGGCAGTGGGAGAGGAATTATCCATCACTTCATGGCTAATCAGCTCCAGCTGTTAATGGTACTGTGTTGCATTTTGAATGTAGGTTCCCTGGGTTCAGGTTCTTGTTGCCTTTGTCTGCTGTAGATTTTCTCCTCATGGGGATATTAAGGTTCTGTAAAAAAGGTTGTCTCAGACTTTCAAAAATCATTTGTAACTCTTTTTGCATCTTCAATAATTTTTAAATATTGGATTGTTCAGTACTGGAGACTTGTGGCTACTACTGAATGTGGAACTTCAAAGAAACTGTTTACTGGAAGTCAATAGCTGCAGGACCTCATTAACCTCATTAATCTACCTCAGTGATGATCTCTAAAGGTCCCTTACAACCCCTACATTGTATGCTTCTATGGACCTGAAATCAGCAACAAATAAATCTATTGATTCCCATTTCAAGGAAAAAAAAACATCTTCCATTTGTTTCTTGCAAATATTTATGTGATCATGTTGATTTTCTGTACATGTGTCCTAAAGTTTTCCTTTTCTTCAGTAGCTTCTCCACTATTTGCAAAAGAGACAGGTTGATATGATGGAGAAAGCAGGTTTCAAAGAAATATAAGCAGCAGTATTGTTGATAAGAGACTGAGGTGACAGAAATGGAGTCTTATGAGCACGCCGGAAAGAGCATTGACACCACAACTTCAGAGACCAGCTTCAATTATCCAATTGCTTGGAGTATAGACTTGCTAAGGTAAGACAATAAGTGAAGGGGAGCCTGCTAAATTTTGCTGAACGTCGTGACAAACCAGCAAACCAGAGATGACTGGGGGCACTACACTAGCAAATGCTGAAGGATGACTGAAAACAGCAGCAATGTAGTGACAGCAGCTGTTTTTCAAGGACTGCCACAAACATTATACTCAGGCATGGTTTGTGCAGATTCCTCCAGCACATTACGATGCCCTGAAGCTAGGGATGCGTTACCTCCTTTTTAGAGTAGTGTTGTGGGCTTCTCTTGTTTCTTGACAACACACAACACAATTAGCTACGTTATGAGCCCATGACCTGCTCCTGCTTTGATGTGTGACCTGTCGGTTTCTGCTGCTCCATCTCATGACCAGCACCGTGGGTTTCACATCATATGCAAGAGGAACTCGGAGGGATGAAGTGTTTTATGCCCATAGCTGATGAACGTTGCAATGATGCTGCACTTATATATGATCTGATGCAATGTGTACATTTCCCTATATATTACTTTGCGTGCTAAACTCAGAGTTTTCTTACATGTTGCTGTGACAGGAAGAAACACCAGACAACACCAGATTAACAACAGGCTAACCTCAATTTATTGGCATCCAAGCAGGAGATGAGCTATCTAAGCATTGTGTGGACACAAACACACAGAGAGACACATGTGGAGTCTTCATGCCAGTGAGTCATCACAGCCCGTGCTGGGGTAAGATGGCATTTGCCCCAGACGTCTCAGCAATAGGTTCTGAACAGCACTGCATCTTCAAAACAGCTGTCCCACCTTGCATCCTTGACTTCCACAAGTACTTAAAAATTCACTACAATGCTTTCTCTTATCTCTGTTACTGGGTCAGGGGGCTGTGGGTTATAGCCAGACAGTGGCACAAGCTGTTAGTCAGATCCATGATGAAAGATATACCTTTCCAGTAGTTTCAGGTATAGCTATATTCACTTATATAATGGAATTGAGCAGAAGACATCACCACTGTCTCATCATAAATGATAAAAACTTACTAATTTTTTTTTATATAAAGTGCTGCTTTGTTATATTTAAAGATGTGTCATGGTATTTCTGACATATTTTTCCTCATTAATCTGGATTTTCACAAGATCACCTGTGTCCTGCATGGTTTCTAACTTCTGCAGTGCTGAATAGACTGATAAGCTTGCTGTGACTTCCATCTTGAGGCCAGATAGAGAAGGGCTCATTTTGCTTTGCAAGATGTGCAGATAATGTTGCATTTGCAGAATAGTGTTTATACTTTTTTCATTCTGAAATTGTTTAGTTTTAGCTGACAGTCACTGGACATTTTTATGTCTTTGTTTGCAAGATTAATGACCCATATACTCTCAGAAATTTCACTTTCCTATGTAGGTACTTACAGATTTACTTCCTAGACTTAGAGACTGGTATCAGCTGTCTAAGCATTACTTTATGTTGTAAGTTCATGTCCAGTTTGTTATCCACCACAGTGAAGCTAATTCTCTTTCTGACTCTGTGATGTTCAGAACTTATTCCCCAATGTAGAAGTAATAGCCTTAGTCTCTCATATATAGCCTCACATTTACTTCATTAAAATACATATTATTCAAATAAACTCAGCTGGAGACACAACCCAATTTTGCTGGAAAACTTATTTCCTTTACTATTATTTTTAACTCTGATATATTTTTTTGTATTATACACAACTGTGCCAGAAAGGCTTTATATTGCTAACAGTTTTCTTTAGAATAGTAAGAGGCCAATAACATACTCTTCAAGAATTTCATGTGAAATGTACCTTCTGGCTAAGGAGTAACTGTCAACATTTATCTTTCAAGAATCTGCAAGATAATTGTTTTAGTGTAGCCTTGAAATTACAGTATTAAACTTTTTATCCAAATTCTATGTAATGCTACATTAACTGACTTCTAGTAGTGTAAACATATTCCATCAAACCCTTCATAAGTCAGATTTGTAATCATAAAATGAAAATTTGGTTTAGCTGACATGATCTAATTGTTATACAAAAAATGTTGAGTGGTATTCATTAAGTTACAATCTTTTAATCTTTTTTGAAGCATCATTCACCAGCATTTTCATGAGAACTGCATAAGTACAGATAAAAAAACATAGGAAATGTAGGTTATGTCAAGAGATAACAACTGGGTTTTTGCATGTTTTTCTATCTGCCTAATTTAATTAAAGGTAATGTAAACAGGAAAGTACTATCTGGAGTAATATGGTTTAGAGAAACTACAGGTGACTGGCAGAGTAGAGTGAGAGTTATCTAGTCTGACCAAGACAACTTGAGCATTAGTTTTGCAAGATTTCTTTTTTTGCTCCTGGAAATCTTGTCAAGGCAAAATATGTCCTCAGTATTTGTGCAGAATTTCTAGATATCTCCCAGCAGATTAGAAGCTCTGGCCATAATGTCTGTTGATCAGAAATGCCCACTGTGAAACCTCAAACCATGATCACAGGATCAAAATGTCTAGTCTTATGGATTTTATCCTGATCTACTGAACATATGTCACCTCAAAATGTCTGGACAGGTTGGTTACTACAGCACAATTTTTTTAAATGGTACAGTACCTATAGAGTATGCCTCATGTTTCGTGAACATGCTTGGCTCTCAGATGTACTACACACAGCACAATCACACACACTTCTCAGCAGGAAATTTAAGCAGAACTTCAGACTTCTTGTTGTCAGTCATGTGGTCTTAATACTCCTTTGTGGGCAGGAATTGTATAAAAACATTACTAGAAGATTTTACTCGCAAATTCTCAAGAGGCAGATGCGATACAACACACTCCAATGAATCTGGATAAAAGAACAAATCTTGGAAGCCATGACCTGTCAAGTCAAGAGAGCAGTCCCAAAGCTTTAATTTGCATCAGCAAATTACCAGATTCTCCACACTCAATGGACAGAAAGGTCACATTTTCATATAAGAGAAATGCTAATGAAATATACTTATGATGCAAAAGCAGAAAGCATACCACAGAGCCAGTGTGACAAACCAAGGCACTTAATTTTTGTGTAAATGGATCTAAATATCGAGCACAATGGATCTGAATATTGGGCACACAGCACCGGTGAGGAAACATGGTCTACTTTTCTGAGGGGACATGCTTAAATCCTTTCTGCAGTCAGCAGAGAAAGAGCTGCAGCTTTAAAAGCTTCTGAAGAGCTGTAAAGAAAAATTACACTAAGGTGCTTACCTCTCTTATTGACTCTTATTGATTAAAAATGCCTACATCCACTGGCAATCCAAACTGATGATCTCCTTTAAAGGATATAGCAAAGTGATCAGAACAGGATAGTTAGGTGTGAAATTCTTCCCTTTTCAAGGTCTGATCTCACTGTTTCAGGAAAATGCCCCAACTAGTAGCTTTTTGAGTTATTTTCTTGCAATCAAAAGTGCAAGAGTAAAAAGTGATGAGACAAAGAATGCAAACAAGTGGGATGCCAAATCTCACTTGCAAGTGAAAAACTTGGACTTTTTCTCTCTTCTCATGGGAAGAGGGAAAAAAACATATTCGAGATTGAGAAAAAATATATTTTCAATTACTGATACTGAATAAGAAACAGATAATGCTGACTTTAGCCCAGCTGTAGAAGATATTCATCTCCTTGGAAGATAAAATCATTGAAGTCCATAGAGCAGAGAAAGCCGGTCAGATAAACTGTCAAGTTATTCCATTAATTTTATTCAACACATATTAGAAAGCTGGATTCGTTTATTGAGAAAGTGAAATACCTTTCAATTATTTTATACTGCTGTTAGTAAAATCCTCTGGAGATTAGTCCTGAAATTGAGATATGTGAAGAATTTATAAAGAACGCATATGAAAAAATCAAGAAAATTTAACATTTAGTTACCACTCATACTATGATGTTTCAAGGAGGTGACGTTTTATCACTTACTATCGTAGTGCATTGCTTTGTCCTAAATTTCTATGCAGGGGTAAATTCAGCATTAATTCCTGGTAAGTGCAAAGAGCTGTTAAAACCCCCACACTACAGCCACTCTTTTCTGCTCTACATCTTTTAGACCACTTAATTACCATCTTTTGCTCTTCTGTAATTTCCATATTTTGCACTTCTGTCTCCATTTCTGTAACAAAATGTGTGAAGAATAGCTTATGACATAAGCATTAAGTCTGCAAAGAGATCAAATTGTTAGGGAACCTTCAGTGATGCCGCCCAGAGCATACGTAACAGCATAGTCCTGGAAAAAATACTTCAATACCACCAACTTCTTGTCAGTGCTATGTAGATTTAAGTTATTGCCTGGCTTATTCTATGTACATACAAAAGTCTTATAGTCTAAAATGTTAAATATAATACTGTTTTTCTTAAAAACATAACCAGGTATGTTTTAAAAGCAGTGACCTTGTAGTTGGTATCTGACTGAACTAAACAAAAATGTCAAGTAAACTATGAGTCCTTTGGCTGAACTTTCTAACTAGAAAGTCATAACTCACTCGAAACTCTGTAAAGGAATATCCAGCTCTAGTGAGCTGTCAGGACTTATGATCCTGTAAGGGACCCACACTGGAACAGTTCTCCTGGTGGATGACCCACGTTGTACCAGGGTGTGAGGAGCTGACCCTGTGGGAGGCCTCATACTGGGGCAATTCTTGAAGAACTGTAGCACATGGGAAGGAGTCACGCTGGAGAAATTCATGAGGGACTGTATCCCATGGGGAGGGACCTTACAGTGTAGCAGTGGGAAGTGTGAGGAGGCCTCCTCCCAAGAAGAAGCAGCAGCAAAGTCCATCTGTAATTAACTGACCCAATCCCCCCCAGTTTTATTTCTCATTTTCCCTGCTCTGTTCTGATTGTTCATTAATAGATCAAACCATTTCTTCCTAAGTTGAGTCTATTTTGCCTGACTGTTGAGTGATCTCCCTGCCCTTAACTCACTTCGCTTTATATTTCTCTCTCCCCTGTCCAGTCTAGGAGGGGGAGTGACAGAATGAGTTGGTAGGTACTTGGCATGCAGTCAAGGTCAAACCACTGTAGTCTTCAACAGTGCATGATAGAATAAGTACATCTTCAGCTCTGTTGAAAATTGTTAGGAAGCCATGAATGTCAGAGCCATGAAAGCAGACTGAGTGTTGCACTGTCATCTTAACCACACTTAGTTTGATAAATGCAGACAGACTTGTGCATGCTCTCCCTAGATCAAGTATGCATTCTTCACTGTACCCATCTTAAGATTGGAACAACTGCCAGAAATAATCTGGAGAATAAATATCCTACCTGTGGATGTCCAGTCTTTCTCTCCTAAGGGAGTGCCTCAGCAATTAGTATGTTTTGCAAATCTGCTCTCCTTTCTCAGATGATACTTTCTCTGGATGAGCTGTTTGCTACACTTTCTGCCTGGAAAGTAGTGCACAAAGATCACACCTAACAGACCCTACTTTCCCCAGGGTTTTAGTCAGCCCCTTGTCTCAGCTCTGAATCACAACATAGATGAGGCAGGTATTAAAAAAGATTTCTGTGTAAAAGAGATTTCTGCATGCATTTGCACACAGGGGAAATTTTGCAATGCTAAATACAAATGCTACTTATAAGTATGCTCTAACGTTTGCATTTTTCAATTTGGTCTTCTTGATGCTGGATCTGAAAGAGGTAGAACTTTTTGAAACAACTCTATGTCTGAAAGTTAGATAAGAAGACAAAAATTAGATGAAGAAAAAAATAGTCTGGTAAGTATGTTCAAACTCTCACAAGGTCTACATAGAAAAGTATCTGTTGCCTAAGCAGGAAACAGTCTTGAGAATATGTATCTGTTGGAACTAGAAATTGGGAACAACCAACAGCAAGATCAGGAAAATTAGAGACATCTCTCAGTAAAACTCTCCTCACAGGAGTGAGGTCGTTTATTTCGCCTATGTAAGGTTAAAGTCATGATGTCTTCTTCAAAAGCTTAAATGTAGTTCTGCTAGAGTATATTTCAAATACATTTCATCCTGACAATGTTCTGCTATACATGGAATTCTTTTTTTCTTTAACATAGTTACTGGGACATGAAAAAGAAAGAACAAAACCTCCCAGTAGTGAAACAGCATTTCTTTGTTCAACAGTGCAAAACCTCTTCAATGGTATATATTTTAGAATGTTTTTCAGACTTTCCGATAAAGAACTGTTCCCTTCACTTTTCTAAGACCTAGAGTACTTCAGTGGTGTTATAGTAACAAATAAGAGATTACTTTTTCACCTTTCTCTGTAAAATAGTATCTGTGGAAGTAAACATGAAAACCTTTGTATTGGCTGTTACTACCAAAAAAAGAGTTCTACCCAAAATTCTACAACCAAGTTTCCAACTCTCATAGTAAACCTTAATTACAATTTTCATACTGCAGCCTTTAATAACATAAGCATATGCTATTTTTTTTCCACAGGATACGGCATCATTCAGGGAACAGGCTAGCCCTGCAGTGAATTAAACTGTTGTCTATACAAACCATGCCCTATGTTTGATAGAGTTTGGAAGTTATTTAGAAAACACAAAAAGTAGGGGATTAAGAAGGAGAAAAGATAGTCTTATTCCTCCTTTGGTTGAGTATAGGCTGGGTATATTTTCTGTAAAAACGAATGTTGGAGAATGCAGAACTGCTGGAAACAAAGTGCAAAGTAGTGCTTAGTTACATTTATCCATTATTATAAAACACATTTATAAACACTAACTATTTCACATTTTAAAAAATATTTATAAATTTTAAATATCTTTATAAATAAAGGTTTAAACAATGTTTATATTTAGCTACACAAGTTGTATGAAGGTTACAGAATTGATGTGTTAAGAACAAATCAAAAGATAAATCCATTTGTTGCAATGCCTTGTTATTTCCAATACAAATTACCTTATGTTAGATTAATTGTTTCATTTTTAATTTCAGCAACATTGACTATGAATTGGTTTTGTCTGTGTTGAGCACAAAGGTGCTCCAGAAATGTTCACAGACAGTGCTTGTACATGCGGGGACACATTTCTCCACAAGGTGGTGATGTTAGTTTGTCATATAGTATTTTTGTTTCAGAACAAGCTGAAGCAGTTTTATTTGCAAAAGGAAGAAAACGTCCTGCCATTTCGTGAAACAAACAGTATAATTTAAGCTCACATTTATCTAGTTAAAAAAGTTAAATTAGTCCACCCTTTTCAAGTTTGGAGATTAAAATATCTTTTTTTAGATAACTTTACTTAGCATTACCGAGACAGTAGTTTTAGCTTATGAACAAAGAACTGAGATGTAGAAGAATCAGCTTCTCTTGTGCAGTTACCTGTTGTAGTGCTCTTCAAGTGGAAGCCAGCAAGCTGAAATTGATCATCCCAGTCATGCTGAGAAAGGAAATAGATAATTCCATATGTCACCGTGATCATAATTTCATATATTGCTGTGATGGTTAAAAGAGTAAATTTGTCCCATATTAAATTTATTTCAGAAAAAAAAAAAAAAAAAAGAGAGAGAACTGAACAACTGTGAGCAACACAGCATGGTTAGTACTCCTTATCTACCAAAAAATATCTGTATCAAAGTAGCTGGAATATTGTTAGTTGGAAATATCTTTACATTTGAGATGTAAAGGGTCATCTTGGACTGTAGTTGCTCAGTGTTCAGCAGACAATGTTGCAATTGGCTTTTTACAGGTAAGATCAGTATACTGGTGTTATGCCTGCAAAAAATGGGGTTTGAAGGTCGGAAATAGTGTTTGAAGGTCGGAAGTGGTGTTTACAGACATAAATGTGTCAGAATTATAGAACAGTCTACACTGGAAAGGACTTTGAAAGATCATTTGTTTCAAACTTTTGTGGAAAAGGCAGCCTGGATGAGATTAACCAGCACACTGTTCTGTTTCCTCTTGAAAATCACCAGTGATGTGGACTCTACCACATCCCTGGGGACACTGTACCAGCACTCAAAGAATTTTTAGTAATATGAGCAAGTAATTACTGAGGAACAACATTTTATAGATCTAAAGATCAACAGCTTTACATCACTCCTCTTTTTTTCTCGTCATGTAAAGATATTAATCCTGCTAGAAATTCATTGAAATATTCAATTGTTCTGAGGCATTATATTTCTCCTTTAATTGGAGGAATCTAAAGTTAGATATTAAAATATATCAGAATTTAAGACTTTCACAAGGGAATAGCAGTATTAACTATATATAGTAAAATTCCTTTCCAAACCTTAAATATAGCCCAAATTAGTCTAACATACAATAAACAACTGCAGCTTCACAGGAAAATAACCCCTGGAAGCCAATGGTAAAACAGCTGAAATCTAGCTTCAAAAACATACATGTAAATCACACTGTGGAAATAATGGTCTTGGTTACTCTATAACAACCCGGTCTTTTGGCCACTAGTACATATAACAGCAGAATTTAACATTCATGTAAATGGAAGCCAACTTTGACACTGAGTGCTTTCTTCAAGAAGCTTGGTGGTCTGGGAACATTATTGACATGTCTACAGTCAAATAAGAAAAATACTTTTAAAACCAACTCTGAGGGAGTCTTTTTACTCTAAGTTAAGAAATTGACTGTTCACATCAGTCATTTATAGAATAAACTATCTAGTGTGAGGAGTGAACTGCTCTGAGTGGTATTGCTTCAAACAATAGCTTATAAACACAGAGAACAACAAAAAATGCAGCAATAATTTGACTACAGGAAAAAGGCCAATGGCATCCCAGGAGGCATCAAGAAGAGTGTAGACAGCAGGTAAAGGGATGTTCTTCTTCCCCTCTACTCTGTCCTGGGGAGGCCTCATCTGGAGTCCTGTGTCCAGTTCTGAGCTCCTCAGCTCAAGAAGGACAGAGAATTTCTGGAGAGAATCCACCAAGATGATCAGGGGACTGGAAGATCTTTCATATGAGGAAAGACTGCGGGAACTGGGGCCGTTTAGTCTAGAAAAGAGGATACTGAGGGGGATCTTATTAACATTCACAAATATCTAAAGGGTGGATGCAAATATCTAAAGGAATTTGGGGCATCCCTTTTTTCTACGGTATCTAGCAACAGGACAAGGAGTAATGGGATGAAGCTGGAACACAAAAAATTCCACTTAAATATAAGAAAAAACTATTTCACTGTGAGGGTGATGGAGCACTGGAACAAGCTGCCCAGAGGCATTATGGGGTCTCCCTCCTTTGAGGTCTTCAAGACCCGCCTGGACATGTTCCTGTGTGACCTGATCTAGGTGAACCTGCTTCTACAGGGGAGTTGGACTAGATGATCTCTAAAGGTCCCTTCCAACTCCTACCATTCTATGATTCTATTGCTCCCATCCAAACTGAGTGTTGTGACTTAATCTAAGAGCCATATGGAGAATTATCTGCAAATAGGATACTTTACATTAAAATCCTTAGTAATCAATTATGTTTTACTTTTTCCTTGAATCACATGAAGCAGAGGTTAGATGAGAAAGTAATGACATGCTCAGCGTATGTCCTTCTGCAGCACTTTGCAGTCACTATAGAATTGATTTTTTTAAGCCTTTTACTCTGCAGATTTTTTTTTTTAATTTTCTGAATAAACATTCTGGGTAAGAGATTTTATTTTGGAAACTGGTAGGAAAAAATTGATTCAGTGAAGGAACAAGAATTGTCTTACTGAAAAAAAAAAAAAAAGGAAAGTGAATTCATGATAAACCATTGCATATTGTTCCACTCTACTACAATCAATATGTGTTCATATTTATGGTGAAAGGGAAAGCAAAAGAGGAAAATAATTTATCTAAATTACAGTTAAACCACGTTTTTTAATGTCCTTTTCTTCTTTGTTGGGAAGATCATAGATTTCTCTGCCATACTGCCTGCTTTAACCTCTGTGAGCCTTAAGATTCATCTTTCATTTTTTTTATGATATATGAAAGAGGGTGATTTACATCACCTGACATGTACTCATGCCAAGTATATCTTCACATTAAGACAATGACAACACATCAATCTCAATTTCAGTTTCTGGTAGCTGCCTGGGGATTTTCTTTGATGCCTTCTTGGCAGTAAGTAGTGTGAAGAGTTGTACACCAAGAATTACTTGGTATTATGATCTTTTATTCCATACATGTAATGTTGAATTTCATGTTGCAGGAATTCACCTGCAGGAGCTCAAGACCCTTCATTTTCTACTAGGATTTCTAATGTCTAAGCTACCAAGCCAGGTTGACCTTCTCTGCATACTTCTTCCATTGTTTCTTTCATCTGGCAAACCTTGACTAAGGCAATGGCAATACTTCCCATCTCCCTTTAGTCTCACATCTTAGCTGCTCTTTGACAAAGAAAGAATTTGAGACTTGTATTTCTTCTTCAGATGAGACAGTAAATAATCCTAAGAGACCTTAAGCAACACCCCTTCCCAGCTAGATGTTTTCATGATCAAGACAGTTATACAAAAGATAAGCATTTTACTCTGCCTGTATAACGTTCATATAGTCTTCCTTTAAAAGCATTGTATTTCTCTTGCCAATGGATTACAGGCACAGAACAGGTAATAACTGAGATCTGGCACAAATTTCTAAACATGCTAATGTCTGGAAGGTGCACAGAACCAGGTATAATTTTTTTACAGTCTTTGATTGTAATGGGAATCCAGTTCACAACATGACCTAGAAAGAGATCTTAATTATTCTTGGATAATTATGGTAGCTCTAAACCATATTTTAACTAGTCACTATACCAATCTTGACACTGCACTTAAACTCAAAGGAGCTGAAAAAATTCTGCCATAATATGTGTTTGGCAATTTCTATTGGCTAGCCTTCTCCTCTCAGTGCACAGGAGTTTGGGACCACCAGTTTGAATTATATAACCCTTTCCATGCCCTGAGAACTGTAACTCTTGATTCTGGATTACATTCTAGAGACAAGTACTTAAAATATATTTGCTACATTGCTTAACTTCGAGATCCCTAAATCATCTTTTGGCTCTTATCCTTGAAGATCTGTCTTTTAAAGTCTAGGATGTCTATGAAACTGAGAATTTCAGATTGTTTGCTAAAAATGCAAGTCTCAGACTATGACTGAACAAATATCTAAATCTGAATACACTGTGCATCCTTTCATGCATTTTATTCCAGCTGGAGATTAATTAAATTAATGCAAAACTGTTGCAGTAAAGCCTGACACTTGGAACCACATGAGATTATTGCATATACAGAGCTGAAATCAAGCCCATTTAAAGATTCTCTAAATTTCATGAGCCTTTTCATATTCACTCAGACCACTTTGAGGTTTTACACCAAAATCATGTCTGTCTTGGGGTTTTGACATGGCACCAAGGGAAATACTGTTTCAATTTTTAGTTCCATTCAAAACCTCCCCTCTCCCCTCCCAACAAAAGGACTATCCTTACTTGCTGTAAACCAGCAGTCCTTATTTGCTGTAAACCAGCATCTCTACATTGCTTTCAATAAGCCTGTGTAAGTTTACAACTGAAGAGCTAATCCTTGTGAAGTAAAGCCATGTGGTGAATTGAACCAAAGAAAATGTTCAAATGAGTCAGGCCAGCTGTATAGCACAGGCAGACTCTGCAGATGGGCACTGTGCCAGGCTTCCCCATTAATTGCCTCCCTATGCTTCATTGAAGGAAGTTTGAAGCCAGTCCAAATCTCCTAAGCTCCCCAGCACCACCCCTTTGTTTCTACTCCAGCTGCTGCTTCCAGACACTGCTCTCACTGGCAACAAAAATGAGAATACATATGAGGAAGTTTTCTTTAAGGTACTTTGCGTGAGCTACAGAAGCGGGGCTTAGTCATGGGTAACTCTAGTTCCTGGAGCAGCTCTGTTGTAGGGGTTACTGGTGAGAAGCCAAGTAGAGGAAGTAGGAGGAGAAGCTGGTATTGGAGAAAAACAAGGGAAAAAAAGCATATGGGAAAGTTACAAATCTGAACTGGTTTCAAGGGAACAGGGAAAAGGAAACTCAGAAAGCATAAAGACCCTCAGAAGAGACTGAGGAGAAGAACAGGAAAGGAAAGGCCAAAAGGAAGTATATGGGATAAGGCATGTGAGTGAGGAAAGATTTGCAAGGCAGTTCTGCTTCAGCAAAAGAAACTGAGTGGGGCAGTGTGGTAGAGCGTTGAGGAGCTCTTTTAGGACAAATACTCAAGAAAAGTTGACTGGGCCTTAGAGTATGGCAAGAAGAGATGGCCTGACATGTTGGTATCCAGAAAAACCTCAGTCTCTCTTAAAATGGAAACACAGATCCTCATTTTTAAGTATCAACATATCCAGTCGCATCACATAACTGTGAAAACCAGAGCTAACTTTATCCTGGAACGATAAAAAATAGCATGTATTGGAATGGTTCTGCCCATCAACTATCTGTGTTATTCAGTATTAGCGTTCTGGCACTTTACTTCATTCCTTCCAAAATAGCACTGCAGAAGTCTATTGGCAAGCAGTCCCAGTTCCCTCTCGTGGCTATTGCGGAGATGTTAGCAACTGATTACTGCTCTCAATCACGGAGTTCAAGTGGGGATTGAAAAGGAAATGAGAACAGAGTGAAAGCTGTGTTGTGGAACTGATGAATGAGTGTGCATATGCCAGAAAAACTATTCAGAAAGATTAATTTTTTTTTCTTTACTCCACAGCAAAAAAAAATCAAACCAAAACAAAAAACCCACCCAAAACAACAAAACAACCAAAACAAAATCATTTGAAGATTTTTTAAAATTTCATGAGGAAAATGTTATAGTTTTGCTATCAGTATGACTTCTGCCTTATGTCTTTCAGAAGAGAGGAGACAAACAATGAACAACAAGAGAGGAAGGGAAAGAACAGTTCCTGGAAAAAATGCAGTTCTATCCTTCAGGCTGTCACCAAGACATGAATTTCAAAGTTCCCATTCCCTGGTGCCTGCTTTGGAACACTGAAAAAAAAACAAAAAACCAAAAAAAAACAAAACAAAACTATTTGCTGCTTTCCTTCTCATTTCAGCTATGTTTTCTGATGCAAAGTGTTCAAGTTCAGTACCTGAGCATTCTACCAAAATTTTCACATTGGAAGGGCTGATGCCTCTACTTAGCACTCTCTCTGCTCCATAAAATGTTAGTTCTGTTACAGAATTTAGCATACAATACACATGATAAATACTAAGAAGTTAGTTTATAAATGCTTTACCATTTATTATACAAAATCAATAGATAGTAAGCTAGGATTTCTTTTTCTTTTTAATTCTCAGAGAACATACGATCCCCCAGTCCCCTCAGACTGGTCTATGTGAACTGGAAGGAGGACCCAGGAGCCAGGCCAGCTGATGGATGCTAGAGAATAGGACAAATGGTGCCCTCTCTTTCCCTCTCCTCCCTGCTAAGTCCAAGTCATCCTACAAGTGTGCACATTATAACTATTTCTAAACAAAGAAGCCTTAAGCTGGTGTTTCGGAGTCAATTTTAGTTCTCTACAATGTCAAAGGACAGTCTTCAAGTATGAAGTTGTACATTTTCTGCCAGATATTCACTAACACAACACTGAAAACATTGTTCCTTTGTCTTCTACTCTGATTAAGACTGACTTTGGGCCAAACACTGTTGTGAGTTGCAATGATGTGTACTTCACGCAGTTCTATTTTACTCCAATAAAAGTGTAAAGACTATGAGGCTGTATTTATAATGGTTTTAATCTCTGGCAACGCCAGAGATAGCTTTGTGTCATTCATAGTCTCCAGCTTTTACAGAGGTTAGGTTGCTTTGGTGAGTTACCCTCCTATCCCCCAATCTCCTGTTATAAAATGAGGATCAGGGAAGGAGTAAAGGAGACACAGTGCATTCTTTCAAGTTGTTGTATTTATCAGAGTGCATGCACTTTATCCCAGAACAAAAAAACGGAGGTTATATTAAGAGATTTGAAAAGCATGTGAATGGTATGTACTAGATTTATTGCCACTCTATAAATTCCCACAAGGTTTGATTTGCTTTGTTTTTAATCACTAGCAATGAAACAGTTCACAGTACACTGCAAACACAGAGCCAGCTTTTTGTTTGAGACAGTTGGAGAGGAGAGGAGAGGGAAAGAGAGGGGAAGGGCTCATGAGAAACATGAATGAGTAGTTTTTGCTGACTCTTCTAACTACAGCGTCTGACAAAGTGCCTATAAACACATTTCCCATGCTCTTAATAGAAGAGCAGGAGCTTTGTTGTATGAAAGTGAGTATTTTGAAGCTGATCAAACCTACACAAGTGGGAAATTGTAATTAACATCTCTAAAGAACACAACTTATTAAACAATTGATATTTAATATAAAACATATCTTAACTTTGATATATATCTCATAAAAAATGCCTTTGCTTAACTGACTGTGTTTTCAAATTATCCCTTTAATTTTTACCAATCTTTTACTATATAGAGTCCAAATCACAAACATCAACCACAAATACTGGTTTTGGTCCTTAAATACAACTTATTTTCATGTTAACTGTTTTTCATGATATATTGCACAAATGCAACTACTGATCATATGAGGTTATATAGTTGCAAGTAATGTGGAAAAAAAAGCAAAAAAAGACACAAAATTTCAATCCCTATGATTGATGTTTTGCAAAACCAGGAATTTTCTCTAGTCACTGAATTTAAAGTGGCATGAAATCCAATATTCACACTCTGGATCCTGTAGTGTCCTTAGTTATACTATTTTCAATTTCCGTCACAAAAGGCACTAAAGTTTTGCTTAATTCAGATGCTCACTGTGATTTAGTGTGCCATGCTTATCAGCCATAAGTATTTCATAGGTTTTCTCTTTATGATTCTCCCTGTCTGAATCCAGTGTGATACTTTTATTTCAAGGAATTAATTTACTGTGTTACTTGAAAGAGAAGATACTACACGTAATTCATCCCAATCCTACCAATATCTTCTGAAATTTATTCAATTAACCCATGGTGCATTTCCTATTGGAACTGTCAATGATTTTCCAAAACTATATATTTGCTTCTAGTTGCATGAAGTCTGAGAGATGTTTTCTGTGAAACAAAATTACAGAAGCACACTAATGCAATCTGGTGTCTGTAGTTGGAAATCACATGATCTTCAAAACAGTCAGATTCAGGTCTATAATATACCTCCTGTAGCTGTACTCACATAGCATTTTCCTTACAAAAGAGTCACAAAAGAGCATTATGCATTTGCTCAATGACATTTTCATGTGTCTCAGTGTGTATTTCTCCATTGGCTTACCCCATTCCCTTCATCACATATAGTCTTACACAATACCTCCATGATACATTTAATTGGACTCCTATGCACAAATGCAATTCAGCATTACCAACAGACGCACATGTTTTAGAAGTTGTTTCCTTCATACTTCAAAACTATAGATCCCAGTCCAATGTCACTGTCATGGTTTAGCAAGGAGTTGCTTTTGTTTAGTAACAGGGGGAGCGGGTTGCAGTGAAGACCCGGTAAAAGTTTTTTAGACTCTCCCCCGACTCCTGGGTTCAGACCCACCCCCGGCCTGGCTGGGCCAATCTGGCGCCTCTGCGATCACTATTTAGGGACGGGAATTTGAGGTGCCAGGCAGGAGGTGTAAGAGTGGTACAAGATGGAGGCGACCATGCGGACCCCACAGTCGGAGAAGGAGGAAGGATGGAGCATCAGACCAGAGACCCCTCTGCAAGCCGTGGTGAGAGTGCAGCCGGTACCCCTGCAACCTATGGATCAGCAGCAGCAACTTCATGTGAGTGTGCCCGGACGGGCCAGAGACTGTGTGGGGGAGGCGGTCATGGCACAGGACATGCTGGAGAGCCTGTGCACCGCAGAGCAGCCCCACACGAGAGGCAGAGAGGAGCAGCAACTTTTGGGACAAATGAGCATCGGTGCAGCCCGTGCAGGGCTTTGGGACAAATGTGCGTCGGTGCAGCCCGTGCAGGGCTGCCATGTGTGTGTGGTACCTCACGGACTTGCAAGGAGGACTGGTGCAGAACCCACTTGCCCTGAGGTGAGACAAACGGCAGAAGCCACCAGGAACGGACTGACTGAAACCCCCACTCCCTGCCCCCCTGGGCCGTTCAGGGGGGACGGAGGTATAAAACACCGGGATCAGGGCTCTGAGCCCGGGAAGAGGAGAGGGGTGGGGAGCAGGTGGTCTTAAAGGGCTGGTCGGACTCTTCATCTCTGTACCATTCTGTGTTGTTTTGTTTTGGTTCTGGTTTTTGGGGTTTTATGTTTTAGTTGGTATTAAATTGTTTTCTGTTTTTCTTCCCCAAGCCGAGTAGCCTGCTCTGTTTTGTCCTGCACCTTAAGCGGCAATTAAGCCCTCCCTGCCCTTTAGCAATCCTTTAGTCTTCGGTACTTGAGGCTAATCGTGGTCTTTTGTTCCTTGATGGGCAGAAACCACGACAGTCACTCTGTCCAAAACTTCAAATCTGTCTCCTTATGCATCTAATGAGTAAAATTGCTTCCTAGCATCTTCATCCATTCTCTCACCTTCGTTGCCTCTGCAAACAATCTCTTTACATGTTTAAATACGTATTTATACACACATATTCTTTCATTTAAAGGTCTCAGTCCCTTATCTTTTTTCATAGGTGTACTCTTTTTTGTGGGCAATGCCAAATTGTGAAATGCAAGCTGCAGGAAGCAACTACCATCCAGGCTACTGCTCATGGCTTGGTATATCTCTGCCTTTAGAGTAATACCTTAATACAAATAACAGCAATTTCTTCCAGTTGCTTATGGCCTCCAACATCCTTTCTCTTGTTCATAGAGCATTACTCTCCATAGGGCATTTTTCAGCAGTGTCGTGGTTTCTGCCCATCAGGGAACAAAAGACCACGATTAGCCTCAAGTATCGAAGACTTAAGGATTGCTAAAGGGCAGGGAGGGCTTAATTGCCGCTTAAGGTGCAGGACAAAGCAGACCAGGCTACTCGGCTTGGGGAAGAAAAACAGAAAACAATTTAATACCAACTAAAACATAAAACCCCAAAAACCAGAACCAAAACAAAACAACACAGA